>VXAV01004184.1:426453-451868 GCA_013399715.1 Alectura lathami
CCGGCCCTGAAGGCAGCAGCCCGGCTGCTGCCAGTAAGTTGTGGCGGGGCTCTGCTGCCCCCCCCGCCTCTGCAGAAAGCGGCTTTTTCCTGTTCTCTGCGAGCGTAAATCAGCTTCATCTAACATCTCGGAAGCGCGAGTCCATCAAATCTGCCTCCCAGCCGCCTGCTACACCTTGCGTGAGTCAGACTGCAGAGCTCCCAGTGCCCCGCTCCGCGCGCAGGGCTGCTCGTGTTCCCCTGTCTCAGAGGCAGAAGCAGAAGTGGAATCTGCTCACGCGTTCGGCGGCTCCTTCCCCGGCTGTTGTAGCAGTCGCTGACCTCCAGGCACTATGAATAAACAGCAAAGCTGGGAACAAAAGGAGTCTTCTGGCTGCCATTATCTCACATTAACATAGCAGACGCGCTGCGGTGTGAACAATGCGAGTCTCATTCGCCGATAATCAGCGAGTACCCAGGCATTTGGATTACCAAGGCAACGGGCAATGGTAGCCTACTGGGTGGGTGTGTTTTTTATTGTAAAGGAGCAGTCGGGTATGGAAACCCAGGTATATCGCTGAAGCAGAGCAGGAGGGCTGCCTGGTGGCAGGGGGGCTGAGGCTGAGGTTGCATTCCGACACATGTGAGACAAATAAGGCACGGACGGAGCAGGTCTGTGCCGTGAGATGCAATAAAGATTAAACTGCATTTGTCAAGCTGAAAATGGTCATAAGATAATTTCAGCATTTTGAGAAGGTAACAGGTGGCATGTTAATAACAGGGCTGTTACCGGCGGATTGTGTGACCGTAATCGGGCTGTGGTAATGCATTGCATGGGCTACTTGTGTGACAATGGAGCTGGGTGTGATGCTTGAATCTTTTTTCCTTTGCTCAGATGGACGCCGTGGTCCCATGCTGTCAGGCGGGGGTAAATCCCTGAGCTCCTTCTGAGGCAGGAGGCGTTTCAGTACCGTTTCTGTTTCTTGCCTGCACAGCTGCGATCGCTTGTTCCACACGGACAGCAGTGAGTTGTGCTATGTCGTGGTGTGCACCCGCACACGTGTGCGTGGAGACATGTGTGAAGTGGGTAACGTGCGTGAAGGGGAGCGGGTGCTTGCAGGTTCAGAAACACCTGGATTACTCTCGTTGCTTGGCCTGATGCATTTTCTGGTTTCAGGGCTGGGTTCGGACGCGCTAACTCGTGGCGGGCGCGTCGCACTTTGCAGGCACGGCCCAGAGAGCTGCGAGGCTGCCTGCAGAGCGAGGCACACGCGTGTCCCACCTGACTGCCAGTAGCCCAACGTAGCGGGGAGGCAGCGTTCCGCCTTGCGAGGTGTGCAAGTTTTGCAGGCCTCGCAGGCCTTGCAGGGCTGCAGAGAAAAAGTTGAAGGCTTCCCACCTACAAAGGTGCTTCCCATCGCCTGCAGAGCTGCAGCCTTCACCTCGCAGCATCTGTCTGCACACAGATGACTGCACTGTGCTGGTATAGATGGCTGTGTGGATGGCTCCTGGGTGCTGGTGCTGATCTTTAGAATAACAGAGGCAGGGCCGATAGCCATCTGCTTGCTGCAGGTGCTATCAGCCACCACCTCCACAAATTGCTCGCTGCCTGCACCTCTTGGCTGTTTTGCCTGCATCTGCTCACCTCGCTCAGAACTCAGGACTTCTCTGTTTTTTCAAGCAGCTCACCAGAAAGCAGCCTTACTTCATTTTACTGTGAATTACAGAATTTCTATCTGCTTTTAGTCTTCCTCTAAAGTTTATGTTGCTCATAGCCCAGTACAGGCAATGTCCAGTACTGAGACAATGCTTGAGGTAACTCTAGAGATGGCTGCTCTGTGCTTTTGGAGTCAGGAGAGCCAAAGCGTTGCACAGGGCTAAACAACATTTTCATCTGGTTGGAAAGGACAGAGGGAAACAACAGACTTGAGAAGTTTTGTGGGAATAATTTTGGGAGTGGGATATTTTCTCTATAAGTCCTGAGTGTTTGGAGTCATGCCGTTAAGAAGTAAAGAGAGAGACAGAATTTTGCAGAACACTTCCAAAATAACTTTTCTCATATTCACATTACGTAATTGCATCCAGTGATTTGCATGGGACTCTGTCCATATGTATTCATTGAGTGAATTACACGATGGAGCCTTAATTATGCCTTAAACTTCTTCAAATAATACTGTTAAATACAGAGAGCTGTTTGAGGAAGGCATGCATCCCATAGCTGTCATCAGTCAAAAGTATATTACTACAGCCATCCAAAGCCACTTTTGGCATTCATGCAGACTCCTTAGGGTACCTGTGCACGGCACTGGCTTTTAGTTTGCTTGGCGTTGAAATGATATGCACAGATTGTCTTTGTTGCTTTTGCCGTAAGTCTTTCTATTTCCTTGCTGTCTGAAAGTGGCCTTTGTATCCCTTCTGTGCTGCTGTCTCCTTGCTCTGCCATCTTCCTCCCTGTGAATCGATTACGTAGAGTGATTCATACAGCCTGCGTAAAATGCAGCACAAAAAGTCAAGTGACGCCTTGATTCATTTTTTTTGTGATAAAGTTGTTAATGCTTCCTAACATCTGTGAACTGAACTAAAAATAAGGTATCCTGATGTAAGATAGCTTTGAGTGTTTCAGTTGAAACACTTCAGCCAAACATGTTAGCCATGTAAAGATGGTGTGCATCCATATTGGTGAGGCATTGGTTTTGTTTCCCTGCAAAGAAACTCAATGAAAATGAGGAGTCAGTTGTTTCCTTCTAAATGTGTAGGGTTTTCAAAAACAAAACAAAAGCAGAATGTTTCTGATTGCCAGTAAGGAGAAAAAAGATTTGTTTTTTTCCAGTGTCTTTTCTTCAAAGTAGTAGTCATGGCCAAGTATAGATTAAATGGAAATTTGGCCACAAATAACTAAAATAAAAATGTCCACTCTATTTGTTATTTCCAAATAGGTTGTAGGGCTTCCTAGCTTATTGAAATGGGAAAAATTAGCTAAAGCCCTTCCTGGAGCATTCTAGTGTTGCAGGAAACTGCTAATAGTGTTCCATTTGTTCTTGCAATTTTATTTTTAAAGAAGTTGTTGGGTTTTGTTCATACTGGTAAGGAAATTATAGAGATGTGGTGAGATTCATGCCTGTTCCATAACATGCACATACTAAAAAGGCGGTTTGAATCCCTGTGTGCACTGCACCATGCAGAACAATCTTTTTCCTAAAGAGTATGCTTAAAATAAATTTGTGGTGGTGCTCCTAGTCAAGAAGGATTGCTATATGAATCAGTATTAATAATTAAAGCTATGTGAGCAGTGTTCATTTGAGAAACCCAAGTACAACAAAACCTAAACCTGAATCAAAGCAAATAAAGGTGCATACCCTGTGAGACAGTACGGGGTAGGAAATGTATTGGTACGCCTTGGTACTAGAGTTACGAAGGGCTTCATTTCCTGTTCTGATCGTGGGATTTGACTTTTTTTTTTATTTTTGGCGCTGCAGATGAATGAGATTTTAGGGAGGAGAAAAGAGGAGAGACGAGAGCCTGGAGTCTTGTTTGGAAACTGTTGTGTTAATTTGTATTAAAGTGGTGTCACCTAGAGGCTCCAGCCAAGAACACAGCCACAGGGTGTTCGCACCCTGCGCACAGGCAGAGGCACAGGCAGGGAGAGCTGCCACCTGCCAGAGGGTATGGGGTCTGCTTTTGTGCTTGGATTGCTCGGATTTTGGCTTTGTGTAACTGCAGAGATCTCCAAAATTTCGCTCTGTGTTGCTACAGGTGCACTCCCCTCTATGTGTGCTTGGGTTGCATAAGGACACGTGAGAAATGGCCGTCAATGTTATGCTGGTAATAACTGGCTCTTACTGATGTCAAGTGAGGGACATGTGACAAATGTAGTAGATTTAAAGGACTGTGTGGCCTCTGCGTGTGTCAAACGCCAGTTGGGTGAAGTAACTGCGCTTTGGAAGTGTTACCTATCCCTGCGAAACTGTGAAGTTGGCTTGAGGGCAAGCAGCAAAGAATAGTCTCTAACAGCCCAGTTGTGTGAAACTTGATCTCAGGGCTTGGAGTGAAAAGTTTTTTTGAGAAAGCCAACATCTGGTACTTCTCTGCAGTAGTTAATAGATTTTCTGTGCTTAAAACAAGGAGAGATGCTTTAAAAGTGTAGTGGTTTAGACACCTGGGCTTCCCAGCAAGAGATGGCAAATCACCAGGAAGACGTTACTCCCCCACAGTATGTAAAATGCCAGTTCCCTCGGGATGTGTACTTCACTAAACAGTCTGAATCTCTCCTTCCTCAATCAATGAAGATACGTAAACAGTGTATCTGATACACATACAATTGCTTTAATGACAACTGTAGTTTCAGTTATGTAAACATATTTTAAGTGCAGCATTTCCAAATAATGCCACAAATCGTGTGTGAGTTACAGTAATTTCCTAGCTCTAATTTACTAGGTGGAGCTCACTTTCTGTTAAGCAACTTTTTTAGAACTAGCTGACAATCTGTGTCTGACGTGAGCCTGTAACTACTACAAAGAAGCTGGCTGTCTGCTTGCTTCTGTTTTTCTAGCACTAGGATTAAGAGATGTTTAGACCTAAGTACCAATGTACCTCTCTGGCATTGGTGCTGTTTTACTAGTGGCTTCAGTACATTTGGCACCAGCTAAGAAATCGTCCCTCCTTATGCCCTGATCACAGTTTCACTACATCATGGTTTGAGAAGTAATTTCCCTTCATCTCCTCTTTTCTGCTCTATGGCTTCCTCGGCTGTTTGGCCTTTAATGCTGGCCAGTAGTATGCATGGGTTCATTAACACTATTATAAATTTAGGCAGTACTCTTTTAGTGGACTCCAGCTGAGTCCAAACTGGCTCACTGCCCTCCAGGGTATAGCGAGATGCTTAATTACCCTTGTACGGTTCAACAGGAAGGGGGTTGTGGGCAGCACTTGGTGTGGTCCACAGACGCCGAAGCCTCTTTGCCTACTGGCTGCCATTTTCAAGCCTGAAGAAAGGCGTTTCAGAAATTTGCAGCTCTGTATAGTAACAGCAGGAGTGACTACTCCTTGGCAAAGAAGAATTGGATTGGTCATGTTTTGATACACTACGTACACCGATTTGCCTTTAGTGGTGGGAGTATTGCTTCGGGTTGTCTAAGGACAGAAACACAGGTTAAAATGGTGGAGCAATGGAAGGGCAAGTAATCCTGTAGCTAAGAGCCACGTTTCAGCGTGCCTCACTGCTTAAAACCCCAGCAGCATTCTCCCAGCAGAGGTGCAGTGGGTATGGCATCCCGTTTGGCAAAGTTGGACTGAAAACAATATCGTAGCGGGCGATAGCCATGTGTTGTGTCGGGGAGTGCAAACCAGGAGAATGCCAAGTCACTGGGGCAGCCAGAGGGAAATCTGTGTGATGTCTAGCTCGGTAAGTGTAGTTGGGTGTATAAGCTGCTGTTCTGCAAGGCACATCCGCCACTGTCTCAGAGTCACTGTAATTTCGGATATGAACGTTGTCTGTGGTTTAATGTCCTGTGTTGGACAGTGTAAGTGTCATGGACATCAATGTGCACGGTGAATGTTTCTCAACAAATCTATGCCGGTGGTTTTTTTTTCTGGCTTTCATGTGTTATGCTGGGTTTCCTGTGCTGGATACTTTCACCATGTGTCAACAATATGACACTTTCCTGTAATGCAGTAAAAATCGAGTGATTTACTCTTCGTAGCAATTAGACAAAGTGACCATATAATCTTTGAGAACCCAGTTCAGCCTTCCACTAAATGAACTCTGATTCAACACAGTTGGATGAATTATATATGAATTTTCTTCTGTGTGCTGTAAAGGAGAATAGGAAAGAGAAATGTACTTCAGAGGCAAAGCAAGTGAAGAAATGGATACAACTTCTTAACAGCAGGCCCAGGCATCCCTAGTTCAAAGCATGCGCATGTGCGCAAGCCATGCAGCGTATTTGCATTAGAAGAGCCTTCAGTGACTCTGTGGTTTGATCCTTGCTTGTCATTACCCTTCTTACTTACTTCTGCACTCGCTAAATATTTGCTTTGTCCCTCAGGTTTTATTACCTAGCAGCAGCGCATCATTGGGGAATATATAGAAATGGCTGCAGTGAGTCCTTTAACTGCTTGTGTCATGGCAAGGTCTTGTTTGTAGTCATTCAAGTATACAGGCACCCATACATGCCATAAATATCTTTAAAGATTGCAGAGCAACCATCACCAAAAGCCATCAGAGAAGGAAGTAAAGTAGGAGGCACCATTCAGAGCAGGAAAAAAGAGGAGAGCTTTGTAGTAGTCACACATTCTGGGTTAGTCATCATTCATCTCCATGTTGACAGAGGGGACTTGCTGAAACACTGCGTCACTTGCAGATATTAGTCACTGAAGGCATTGTCTGAGCTTCTGAGTGAGATTAGGAAGATTTTCAACCTTGTTGTAAGAGAAAATATTGTGAAGAAAAAAGAGCTGAGAGGACTTGTTGATGGCAAGGCATTAAATATGCCCTTATTCACGCATCATTTTATATGCATGCTGTCAAGATAAACATTACCTGTCAAGCATCTCATATACAATTAATGTTTTCCATTTATTTTCTCTAATTATTTGTTAGGGGAAATTATTCTTTTCCCTAATTTAATTCATTTTATTTTTTATGATTCTATTATGACTTAATTCAATTTGGGTATTCTGAAACAAATAGGTCAGTTTAAATTCATAGTCAGGTTCTAATACAGTGCTGTTGTGCTGACACAGCAATATGGAATTTGTATGGAATTTGCTAGTTTGTAAAATATATTCATGATTTCATTTCAACTTAGTTTGCTATTGCTGTTACTAGGTTCTTGGTCACTTGTCACATTGGACAGGGGCAGTGTTTGTCACATGTGCACACGCTTCTTTGTGCAATGTAATTCCTATTGTTAAATGATTTAAGCAAGATTTTATGGGCAGGGTAAAGAGCAAACACAGATGTGGTCCTTGACTTTGCCTCACAGCAGAAAAGGGAGAAGTAGCCCAAGCCTGAAGTGCTGTCTGGAAGAGTCACCTCCCCAGTCTGGCACAGAGCCCGTGTTAGAACATGGGCGGCTTAGTTGCCTCTCCAGGTGTTGCATGAGTTACTTGTGAGGCAGTTCATGGCGTAGGCTTTGAAGCGCTCCCATACAGTTCTCAGAGAGCTTGTGTGGATTCTTTAGCCATGGTAGCCCCATACAGTATTCCAGTGATAGCTGGCAGTCCAAGGAAAAATGCCATTCTTGATACAAAATACATATCAAGGTCTTCTGAAAATGAGAGAGCAGTATGTGTACTTATTAAATAGTTATATCTTGATGAGAAAAGATCATATATGTATGTGTGTACATATATGCGAATTAAAGTCTAATTCACAAGTTAATGGTATGAGAACAAGTAAATTTCAAGTGGGAGTGTGTTTTGTGGTGATGGGATTAATAGTTACTTTCACAGGATTTAACATACTTCATTAATTACGTTAAATGTGAACATATCCTGTGTTCATTTTGCAACCGTTACAGTTTTGCTATGAAAAGAACCGTAAGAAGTGTTTGCTTGTATCTGTAGACAAAGCTAATGGAAAAACCCAGTCCCCTCATCCACATATTTATCTGAAAGATGTGTTGTATATCTGCAGTTGATTTCCTAGCATGCTGATTAGCTAATACTGTTTTTGGCATGCGGCTTATCCATCGTGTGGGAGAACGCTATCTGAATTTCAATTTACTTTTCAAAATGATGTTAAACTGGTATTCCTTTAAAGGCTCTGCTGGCCATTTGGGGACCCGGTGCAGACAGTAGAGCTGCAGTCTGGTCTCAAAATCTAATTGAATTGATAGGAGGCAGCTGAAGCAGTGATTGTTGAAGAGCTTGAGATAGATTGCAAAAAAAATAAGTGCTTCTGAGCAACTGGCTTAGCGTCCCTATTTGAAAATCTGACCATGAGTTTATTTTTACTTTTACTGGTAACAGATCTTTATGGTAAAGGCCCTGTGTTTCAGTATGGTCAAGGAATTCATTAGTTCTGTGTGGTTTTGATGTGATCACATTGCTATAAAGCAGAAACTTAATGCCTCTAGGAGTGCTCAGTTAAAAATGGAAAAGGGAGTGGGGAGTCGGGATAATGTCAGGTGTTAATCCTGTGTTCCCACCAGCAATTTGCCACCATTTGACCTTCCAAAATCTCATTCTCCTAAACATTTGTTTTCACAGTGATGGGTCTTTCCCTTATGACTCTGTTCCCTGGCAGCAGAATACCAACCAGCCTCCAGGTTCCTTATCAGTGGTCACCACGGTATGGGGTGTGACTAATACCTCTCAAAGCCAGGTAAGCCTCATTTTTATGTTACCTCCCTGCCAGATATGTGTTTTGATTAATGCTTGCAAAATGAAAAGCTTTGGGGAAAATTCCCTTAGGATTGATAACAGTGTCTGTGTTCTCTTAGCTGTACCTGCTGCATTTTTTTTTTCCAGTTGTGTTCTCTTTGGTAGCATCAGAAAGGAGGTGTCTGAGAGCTTGAGTCAGCAACTCATTTAGCTGCCTGCAAATATCAGGAGAGGGTATAGCACATATTTTAACACTAAAAGCGTTGTTCTGGTGTGATCCCAAACCTCTTGGGAATTTTAGTTTGAAGAGTTTTTTATTAAAAATAGTATTTCTAGCTAGATTCACAAAATGGCAGTTTTTGTTGGTTTAACCTGAGATTGTGCCGTAGTAGTGGGCTACTGAGATCTGGAGCCAACCCCACCTCCATGCTGAGGTACTAACTACCAGCTGTAGGTTGTACTCTCTTCAACCTCTGTTGATACTGCCTTACTTCACAAAAAAAAACTTCAAAATGCGCTGGAGCAAGAGCAGGATCTCCTGGCTTCCAGGTGAGAGCCATATTTATTGGATTTTCATTCAGTTCTCTCCATTTGAAAAAGAACTTATTTAGGAGCCAAGTCATATAGTCACAGGGCAGTTAGGTAAACACTGTGTCACAGTCTGCCTTCAAAAAATAAAGATAGGTAACAGTTACCAGACCTGTAACTTCACTTGTTATTGTTGATTTCTTTTTAAAACAGAAGAATCCCATCTGGGAGAGAAACAGCTGAGTAAATATAAACATACGGGGCAATAATAGCATTGGCCAGAAAATGGAAATATAGTTCCTTGCAGAAATATTTCCCACTCAAAAGGGAAAAAAAAAATGACCCGGTGTTTTGTTCTACTTTAAGAACACATATATTATTTAAACTCTTCATGATATTTCGGACGAATGTGCAATAAAAGAAAAAAAGTGCTTTGGTAGCAAGAAGAAAATGCTTCTTCAGAATCACTGCAACAAAAGGGTGAAACTTTAAAACATGAGGCTTGGTTGTAGCTGTTTAGAGCAGATTGAGATGAACGGCAGGGTTTCCTTCAAGTCTTCATGCTCCTCAAGGAAGTGAGCTGGACTCATGGATTCGGTTTCACCAGTTTTAAAAGCGATGAACTCAACACCACCGTGTGACTTGGTGTTTTGCAGAAGTTGTAACAACTAAATTTCTTCCCAAATAGCAGACAGATTTCCATGCAGGTAATCCATAAACCTTCTTGCTTACATTTCAGAGAAAATCGTAGCATTTTTGGTTCAACTGCAAAAGATAATTCAAGCAAGCAAACCAAGTCATTTTTAAAAGAGAACAAGGGACTCCTCTCTAAGAATTCATAAAACAACCGACAGACTTCTGCACAAAACAAGTTAAGCCATGGAAATACATTCTCTCACAGTTTTTGCATCTGTAATATCCTTCACAGTATGCCTGTTGGATGGGATATGTGCAAGTCATTCTGAAGTCCTGCATCAAACAGAGAGCATATGCTTTCTCTTAATCGGACAACTGTCACCTAAAGAGCATGGCTGTAGCAGGTCTTTATCAAAACTTTGTAGTAAGTGTTTGTTAACTAAGTGGAATCCAAACTACGTTCTGTGAAAGAAAATCAGATATCAGAGACTTTTGTTAGTTTGGAAGTGGCAAAAGGAGAGATCACCAGAAACAAGTGCGCCTTGACTTCAGCAAGGTGTATGCCCATTAGAGTTCAGAGTACAGGATGGTTATATTGTAATTTATTGATTCCAGCGAATCAACACAATTTGCTTGCTGTAGTTCAAAGTACAGCCCCTTATTCTCGTGTTTCTACTCACAGGTGCTGGGAAATCCAATGGCAAATGCTAACAACCCTATGAACCCAGCAGGAAATCCCATGGCTTCTGGGATGACTACCAGCAACCCTGGAATCAACTCGCCTCAGTTTGCTGGACAGCAGCAACAGTTTCCAGCCAAGGCAGGCTCCACTCAGCCCTATATACAGCAGGGCATGTATGGGCGACCCAACTACCCTGGAAGTGGAGGCTTTGGTGGGAGGTAAGATTTACCTGTGAGAGGTGGAAAAGAGACGTAAATAGTTGATGAAGCTTGCTTTAGTGATGTGACAGAAGTGTCATGCACTCATTTTAATTACTTCAAGTCTCAGTAGCTATTTTATGCTGGTTAACTAAAGTGCGTGCTGCTTTTACAGCTTCAGAAATCAGCTACCCAAACTGCAATGAAATTCATCACAGTAAATGGAAATGGCTTAGGTCAATCAATTAGCTCTAATAAACCCCCAAAATAAAGTTTTAATTAAGAGAGATTGTTAAATAGACCACAGGCTTAGGAATGATTAACATTTAATAGAGCCAGGATGTGAGAGATATTGATGGTATAATTTATGTACTTGTATGGAGGAATAAGCTTGAGTATTAGGCAACAGTAGATTCCTGTGGGTGGAGTATTTCTACCCAAAGACTTGCTCCACAGCAGGAATTTTAAAAAAAAAAGATGGGAGTGTAGATTTTGTTAGGAGAGGTGATCTAACTATTTATTTTGGAGAAGTAAATGCTGTATTTGCAAAGTGGGCCAAAGCCAATAGCCTGAGCTTTGTTAAATGTTGACTTTCTGTGTCTGTCCTTCGTAAAGAAGGGTAGTAAGTCCACTTAACTGAAACCACTATTTACGGTCCCTCTGCAAAGCCTGCTGAAAAGGTTGTTAACATAGTCAGTCTAGTGTGAAGAAGCTTAGAACTCAGGGGTCTTTATCTCTCCTCTCATCTCTACCACTAATCTACTGAGTGACCTTGAACAAGCCATAAAGTTTCTGTGCCTTCATACTAACATCTCTAAAATGGGCATAGTAATACTGACCCATATTTATAAAGATAACGGACATCTTGTAGTGGAAAGACAGGATTTAGTTTGATTTATCTTGAGATCAATAGAAGACCTGGCTAGGAACTGCAGAATGCACTGTGCAAGATCCAGAAGAGCTGATTGCAGTGGGTCTCTCCCAGCTGTTCTGCGGAGGTTGAAGGAGGAGGGCTTTCACACTTGGCGTAATCTGCTGCTGAGGCAGATGAACGCACTGTTGTGGAGGCAGCTGTCTGTTCACGCTGCTGTGAAGTCTGCCCTTAAATTACTGGGAAATGGAGCATGCATGAACTTTCTGGACTTGAGCTCAGTTTCTCAGTGAGCTGCAGAGCTGCAAAGCTGTTCAGTGCCCCTGAAACATATGGAAGTGGTGCCTTGAAGTCCTGGTGGCAGCTGTCAGACTGTGGCACCTGAGCAGCACTTGTAATTCCCTCTCCTGCTTTCACTGGGAACTGATACGTGGTTTTGCACAATTCCGGATGAGGATCACACTGAAGTTCAAAACAGAATCCACCAAGCATGTCTTAATTCTCTATTTCTTTCCCTCTTTTCTCCCTGGGCAGTTACCCTGGAGGCCCCAATACGCCCGCGGGGATGGGCATCCCGCCGCACACGAGGCCGCCAGCTGACTTCACCCAGCCAGCGGCAGCCGCTGCCGCCGCTGCAGTTGCAGCTGCAGCTGCTACAGCAACAGCTACAGCTACAGCCACTGTGGCAGCCCTTCAGGAAACGCAGAATAAGGACATGAACCAGTATGGGCCGGTAAGAACGTAGCCCTTATGTCTTCATATCTGCCTGATCTGGACCATTACAGGGAACTGGACTGTCGTCCCTTGTTTATTAGGGTTCCAACCCTATATTTTTGCATGAGCATGGTTATAAATGCTTATGAGAAACTGCTGGAATGTGTGTACGTTGTTATGAGTCGAAGCGCACCATTTTTCCCCAGTAAATCTTGCCTGACTGTATTTTGTTGTTTGCAAATTGTTCCTTAAAACAATCAAAGATCACCCAAAGTTATGGATGCATCTAATGTGACGTATTATTGCTGCATTTACCAGACCTCTGAACCTCTAAACTTGAGTATGCAGTGAAATGTTTCAGAATCTTGAAATAGATTTTGTAGTGCTTGGGTAATTGCTTATTTTGCCAACTGCAGTTGGTTTGTCTTTTCCCTTCAAACAAGGAAGCAACAATAGAAAGGAGATTTGCTTTTTAATAATGCTGTCCATGTGAACAGCAATGTGAGACATGTATTTCTGGTGATCTGTAGCCTCTAGCATGTTCTGATTTATTGTAATAATTCTTTTTCTGAAAATAAACAAGGGTTCAGTTGCTTCAAATTTTCTCCTTCGGAAACCTCTCAGAGTTTTAAACTATATGGGTCCGTATGCCAGGTGACATAACAAAGGATAGCATCTGAAAAATTGTAGCACGGTAACATATGTGCGCAGCCAACTTCCTAGCCTGTTACCTAACAGTTATAGGTTAGCAAAGTTACACTGTTTAATGGCTCGTTGTAGACTTATATCTGTCTGTCTCTCTTATGCCTTCTACAATTCCAACTTAATTTTTATTATAAATAACATCACTGCCCATCAAAAGTTGGAGAGCATTGAGGGAAAATGCGACATAACACAACCCTTTCTTCCCTCCCCCAAAAGCATGTTCAGCCCCCTCCTTCCATTTTAAATGCATGTCGCATTTTATTCTTTTTTTTTTTTCTTCTTCTTCCGTTGAAGGTTTGTTCCTCTTTCCAGATGGGTCCAACTCAGGCTTACAACAACCAGTTTATGAACCAGCCTGGTCCTCGTGGCCCTGCTTCGATGCCAGGCAACATGAACCCAGCAAGTATGGGAGCAGGAATGACGCCTTCCAGCATGAGTGGGCCACCCATGGCCATGAGCCAGCCTAGGCCTCCTGGGATGAGTCCCTTCAGCACCCATGGGCAGAGGATGCCTCAGCAAGCCTATCCAGGCCCGCGGCCTCAGTCTTTGCCAATACAGGGCATAAAGAGACCGTACCCAGGAGAGGTAAGAAATTCTCAAGCTTACCTTACTTTGCACAGAGTATTATTTTGGCTGAAAGTTGCTATATGCTGGATAATGTGTTTTGTACATCCTCCTATAATCTCTGTTCCAAACTTGATAGGAATACTGCACGAGTGGCAGCAGCTTTTGCTTTTTAGTTTCCAAAGTATTTAGATTGGTCCTTGCTATGTTAGTCAAGATGCCAGTCATTAAAACGAAGAAAGGCCCCAAACCAGTTGAGCCCTCAAAATGTCACTTTGACATCTCATGCTATATGGTGAATTCATAGACCGTAAGCAGACGTGCTTCACAGAAGTGGATTTATTTAACTTGACAACTTAAAAGAGATGTTGAAGGTGAAATACTTCATTTGAGCCCAATACATATATGATTTGCATTTTCTTGAATGTTTTTACTGTTCTAAGGAAACACAGGGCATATGTTGTATAAACGCCAATAATAATGACATTTATTTTGAAGACCAATTGCTTCTCAAACTTCTTGATGCTTGATTTTCATGGGCGCTGAGGTGAATATAAATCATGCTGAGCTCAAGTCCCTCTGTGTCAGCATGTAAGTTTATTTGGAGTGTGGTATTTCTGCCTAAGTTCCTATGCTGTTAAGTGAGATCTGAGTTGCTTCATATACAAAATTGAATTGCCATTGGCTCATATTGTGACTTTGGGCAGTGCAACTAGGGTCCAAATTTTACAGAAGTTAACACAACTAAAGGTGCAGACAGTTGAGCTTCTGGATTTTAAAACACACAAATGCATTTTAATATTAAAATTGATGTGAATTAGGCAGCAAATGCTTTTGAGAATTCCTCTCCACATCTATATGCACCTAAATGTCTTTACAAATCCAGCCACCAGTTACTAGCTTCAGATATAAAAGTTCATGGTGAAATTGTGCATTAAAGGGAGACGATAGCAATAGCTATAACTCAGTTGTAGAGCTTTGAATATTATTATATTGCCCTGACTATAAAAATGATGATATGAACTTACAGAAAATATACAGCAAAGAGTACCATGGCAAGCCCAAAATGTAGCAAACATTTCTGGAGATACTTTTAAATACTCAACATTTGTTTTTTCCCAATCTACATACTAGTTTAAAAAAAAAAAATCTGAAATTAAAGAAAATGAGGAGGAAACCTTCCCTTCTCTAGAAAGGTTTTTCATTCTGTAAAAACTGCCACTTACTCTGCAATTAAAAAAACAACTTTATCTTCACATTTCATGTTTTAGGGAAGACTGTAGCTCCTGCTTTCCTGCTTCAGAAGCACGTTTATAATCATAAGTGAATACAGTCGTGTTCCCAAGAAGTTAATACTGACCAGGGCCCTAAACCTTACATGATTGCTGGTCTGGTGGTGTGCAAATTCTGTAGATGCTAAGTGCATGTTGGTTTTTGAAAGCTTCATTTCTGGAGGCTTCTTATTAATCAGTTGATCTTCAGATTGATACTTTATCACCTTTAAAGTTCCAGTTTTCGTTACTTTGATTCCAGAAGGGCAGCACAGTACTCACTAGAGCTAGCAAAGTGCTTTAAGACTGGTACTATGTTGCATTTAGGTAGGGTACAGCTAAGCACTGTAACTCAGGGCCAGGACAGCAGCTGTGTTGAGCAGTAAGACATGAATGGCTCACATAGCTTCTATTCTCTGCCCGTTCCAGGATTTACTATCTTTTTATGGTACTTTTTCTTTCTGTGCTTCCATTTTCTGTGCTTCCATTCTTCATCTGGAAAAGGAGACACAAAGATGGTGCAGGTTGTGCTTACAAAAACACCAAGATACTGTGAACGTTTCATCTTGTTACGGTTTTGGGGTTTATTCTGAAACATGATACCCTTTGAATCATAAAGGCAGCTTAGACAGAAGGTTGCAGGGACTCAACAATACTGTAGGGGGTTACTTGTATGTGTGTTGAGGTGCAGGGAAAAATGTACATGGTTAATCTTACGTCACTTCTGTTTTTGGGACTTCCACACTTGTGAGTGAATATTCACCTGCAACCATCAGGGCCCTGGTTTAGGCATGAGTGACACAAAGTGGAGGAGTATTCACCTGGAGCTTTGGTTTGGTTTGTTTTTGGTTCTGCCACTGAATGTACACTAACAGTCAATTCAGGACAGTTGCTTGCATGAAACACATCTTTGTTTTCTTTCATCTCTGTTGTGAAACAGCCAAATTATGGAAACCAGCAGTATGGACCAAACAGCCAGTTTCCAAACCAGCCTGGTCAGTATCCCACTCCCAACCCTCCAAGACCCCTTACGTCTCCCAACTATCCTGGACAGAGGATGCCAAGCCAGCAAAACACAGGGCAGTACCCTCCTCCAACAGTCAATATGGGGCAGTATTACAAGGTAAGAATTTTTAGGTTATCTGTTTGCATTCTGCTAGACAGTTATGGACAAAGTCATATTCATGGCTTCTTAGCTACTGCTTTTATGTAATTAATGGAAAGACAGAAAAATACAGTGCTTATACTCATGTTCTGAATATCACAGGACCGAGTTAATCAGCCAAGCTGCTTTGCAACTTCAGAGCAGTTTGTGGAGAAAGCTGAATGTTACTGCAGCTCATTAGAGGCTTTTGGTTTCACTTTAAATATAGCATGTAAAAATAAGTACATAATGGGATACAGCTGTAATATTTTCACCTATTCATGGCACACTACAAGAATACAGCTTTGGAAATTTATAATAAACAAGTTCCACATTTTGCAGAATCCCAATTTCAGACCTACAGTGGTTGCTGTTGGATTAAACTAGCCCAAAATTAAAAGCTGTTGCAGCTGTAGAATTCATCTTCAAAACTGAACTTTGTACAATGTTTTCTCCCACTTCTCCCTCCTGTTTTCTTTTTTTTTTTTTTCTCCCTCCTGTTTTCTTTTTTTTTTTTTTTTTCCCTTTTTTTTTTTTTTTTTTTTTTTGTTTTTCTTTTTTTTTTTTTTTTTTTTTTTTTTCCCCTATGTTCTGCTTGTTTTGGGCAAGAAATAGAAATGTTTACATATTGTATAAAATCTTTTATGGAATTAGTGTGAACACTTGTGATTATCCAAACTGAGTTTTACCAAAGGCCTTCTGAGGTTTGACGTCTTTGAAGTGTACACAAAAGTGATCTTTTGCACACAGGTACTCCAGTGAATATAAAAACTGAGGGGACTATAGATGGTCTGATCTGCTCTTAAGTCATTAGCTGTCCAAGTCTACCTTCTGGTTTTGGTGGTTGGAAGGTTCATGTTGGTCTTGGATTGGAATTTCAGGTGTGATTCACACAGAAAGCACACCACTGAAAATAGAGCCAAAAAACACCCAAGCCCTTTACTATAGAGCCTCTGTTCTACATGCAGCCAGGCCGCCCACTGGGGCACCCGCATGAGAGCCTGTTGCATCATGGCAGCTTTTGCAGTACGCTGTCAGGAAGAACACACCGAGGTGACAGATCCTCAGCCACTGTAGTCCCAGTGCTTACTTATGCTAAAGTAACAGTAGAAGATTCCTTTGAAGTTTTAAAGTGACAGAGTTTTAAAATACATTTTACACGAGTTTATTTTAGCTAGGTTTGAAGATTTTTGTTTATGGAATAGTTCTGATGGGGGATTTGTGGTCTTTTCAGTGCATCTCTATTTTGTATTCGAATATAGAGCATTCTTGGAAACAGTTAGCAAATAACTTGTCAAGAAAAGAGATTATCCTGGCAAGGGGGAAAATTCCAGTTTATCATAGACGCAGCCTAAACCTTTGGACCATAATGATTGTGGAGACAGTGACTGTATGTGTTAAAGAAGAAAGCAGGGAAATGTAGGTTGGAAAAGTAGATGCTGAAGACTTCTGAATGCAGCTCTCTTCCTGGGTACTTCAGAGTGCCTTAAGCTAGCAGCACAGCATTCAGATGTAGAGTTGGATTGGAAGTGCTCATATTTTGGGTGACTGTAAAGATCTTTACCTTGTGATGCTCTGTTGTGTGTGTACATCTGGTACACAAACTATTAAAAGAGGATGCCAGGCAGCTGCAGTTTTGTTTAGTGTCGGCTTCCTTCACATGATTGTTACTGGTTTATTCTGTTACCTCTAACCTTCCTCTTAATTGCAAGAAACAAAACCAGCAGTGTTTTAGTACTAAAACTTCTATTTATAATTAACAATCTGTTTTCTTTTAGCTAGTCTCATTTAGCAGCAAACTGAGAACAGAGTCAAATTGTAGGTATACAGAATAAAAGGCATCCTCTGAGTAACAGAGCTTTCATTCTGAGTAGATACGTTGGACAGGAGTGGAAAAAAAAAAAATAGATTAGGGTAGATTCAAGTAAAAGGGTCACAGATGTTCTGCGTGTCCTTGGATTTTGTTTTTCGTGTAGGCTTTTGTGCAGTGGGGTTTTTTGGGGAGGAAACTGAAGAGGTGCGAAGGGCTGGATGGGTTGGAGTGGTGTGGAAGTGCTGAAGCAGCTGGTTTTAGAAAGAGAGCATGCGGTGGAAGGCAATAAGCCTCTTAGCAGCACTGCTTGTATCTGGTCTGAATGAAACTGGCTGGTCTGCTGGTTTCAGTTCCTGCTTATTTCTTCTAGTCTGCCTCTTCCTTGAAGGCCTCATGGGACATCTTGTGGTTTCTCATCCTTCCGGAGACGCAGGGGCCTCCCTACCTTCTTTGTAGTCCTTAGTGTTTGATAACAATACAGTTCACAAAGCGTATTGTTCTTATTTTCAGACTGCAGTAACAATGTGGTGTTATTTATTTTCTAGCCATCAAGGCCTGTACCTGTGGCAAATTACCCTCATTCACCTGTTCCAGGAAACCCCACGCCACCTATGACTCCAGGGAGCAATATTCCTCCATACCTGTCACCTAACCAGGATGTCAAACCACCATTCCCACCTGACATTAAGCCAAATATCAATGCTTTACCACCACCTCCAAGTGAGTAGCAACCAGAATGCTCTCCCCGTCTTTATTGTCCCTCCACTCTCTGCCACGTACATTTCATTCTCGAAACTAGGTCTGATGGCTGCTCTGGGACAGGCCCAGGTTGCTAAGATGGAATATGGCATGACCCCGCTGCACAGTGCAGGCTCACTAGAGCGAGGAGACAGGAAAAGGAAGGATTGCTGTCCCCTCCTAAAATAGGTTGTCCAAAAGGTTCTTCAAAGTTAAAGTATTCTTTAAATACTTCTTCAAAGTAATCCTCGGATACACTTCCTGAGGATAAAACATTTAATTTTGGGTTGTGTTATGTGTGCTTGGTAGGCTTGTGGATTGTATGAACTTTTATTGTGATATATTTTGTTCAAGGGCAAAGCCATTCATTGAACTTTACAGCAGAATGGCATACGATGTGAATATTTATAACGTTGTCTCTACTGTGATCCATACAGGCTTAAGAATATTCAGTAGTATGCCAAAAATTGATATATGTTCCTTTCAAAGCCACTCAACCTCACAGCTACATTTGGACGGGAACAGGGGAGGAATAACAAGATCTCTCTGGCTGTGTACTAGCACAAGATGTTTGATGTTCCGACGTGACTGATGAACAGTAGGAGATATCGCTTACTAGGGAATTGGGAGAATCTTTGTTTCCTATAGAAGGACTTCTGCTGCATTAGCACTTTGAAGCCAGTGTTTGTAGTTCAGGATTGCTGAAAAATGAAGTAGAAGAACGTGACATGCTGTGTTGTTTGGGCAAGAACATAGCATTTAAAGGCATTTGGCCTGCATAGTTCAGCTGCAAGTAACCATAAAAACTTGTGTTATGAGATCAGATAGGAATTGCATGCCGGTGTCTTTGGTCTTTGGAAAGCTTCGGCTGAAGTCAGTTGTGTAATGTTTCTCCCTGGTCAAAGCAGAAAAAATAACTAAGCGTCATCACTGTTGGCCATAATCAAGAGATTTGTTGTCAGTCTTTTGCTGACAGAGTAAGGCTGAACACTGAACCTGTCTAGTGGTAAAAAAACACAAGTTCTTGCCATGTCTGGTTTATGTTTGCCGTCCAGAATGCTAGGGTCCTAATATTAAGTGTGGGAGAATAAAAGAGTTGGGTTTTCCGTCTATATCAGCTTGAGCCTTTTTGTTTGTATCAGTTAGATCCTGTAGCTACTTGTGACTTTCTTTTGTGTGTGTATGAACCTGCAAAGTTAAACCCAGTAGCAGATCACTGTGCCATTTGTTACTATTCTGTATAAATATACACATTATTATTGCACTGCAGATGCTAAAGGGAAAGTTCACGCTTTCTCTCCCTCTTCGATCCCAGCCAACCACAATGATGAGCTGCGTCTGACGTTTCCCGTGAGAGATGGTGTTGTGTTGGAGCCCTTTCGGCTGGAACACAACCTGGCAGTCAGTAACCATGTCTTTCACTTACGGCCAACTGTTCATCAAACGCTGATGTGGAGGTAAGCTGAGTCTTGTTGTGAGGAAGTCTTGCACCAGTGAGGGAGTGATGGAAGGCCAGATGAACTTCATTTAGGTTTGCCATGAATTTCACTTTACAAATTGTGGCCTAGCTAGAAACAATTCTCTTTCAACTCCCAGATACTCTCACCTGTTGCTTTCCAGAGACAACATTCCAAAATGCTTCCTGGTGGATGTTGTGTTTTCTTACTGATACCACACTCTGAGAATTCATTGTAACCATTCCATCATTTCTGCTCTGGACAGAATGAGTGCAGGATGTGCATGGCCAACACCAGCCCAAACACGATGTAGGAGACTCTAAAGCCATAGGTGCACCGTGGCCTGCAAAACGTTAGTTGCAGGCGTTACTGAAATTAAATGGTTGAATATCTGATAATGATACGCTAAAGAAAGACCTGATTTAAAGGCTTGGTAAGAACAGTTGGAAAGACAAATGCTTAAATCCTCCAGATTTTAGAAACTGATTGTGTACATTTCCCACTCTCTTAGGAATCCACAAGTAAGGATGGGTCAGAAATACAGAGCATAGCTTTCCACAGACAAAACTTTCTGTTTGTCAGTCACAGCAAGTACTGCTTCCCGGTACAGAGGAATAGTTTTCCTAGGTGGTACTTTTCTGTATTTAATTTAGATTTGCATGAGTGATTCCAGCTTATGTGCTGCTTCTGTCATGCTTGTGGAATGACTGTAGATCAGCTTACAACTGAGCCTTATTTTTTTACTATTTGTATGTTTTTAAATACTGCTGAATAACTTTGTCTCCTCCTGTTTTTCTCAAAGTATTTCAGTGTTACTCTATTTTCTAATTACACTGTCTGAAGCTGTCTCTGTGCACTGGGGAGCTTGGTTAGCCTCTCATTATCTTGTACAGAGGTTGTTTTACAGGTGTAGCACCTGAGGTGGTAAAACACTGCATCTTCAGCACTCTTCCCATTATGCCTTCTTTGCTTTCTTCTGAGCCTGGATCAAATACCCCTGGCCTTAATGGGACTGAGAACTTGTAGCTTCAGTTTCTTCTGTCTGAGGGCCTTCTTCCACTTACTGGAGTTCATTTGAGACTTCTGTTTTCATGGTGTGGACAGCACAAAGTGTGCAGGGGTGTCAGAGAAGTGTGCTGAGTTCCCCGCCCCCAGGATGGACTCTGGCTCTAGAGCTGAGGTGGGATGCAGGGTACAGCAGTCGTTTGCTGCCACAATGCCCTCCCAACCTGAGGTAGCCTGGGGTTAGAAGTGAGAGGGATTTCAGACAGACCACATCCAATAATTAACACCTAACTCTGAGGTCAGTTATTGCTTACTTGCATTTCATTATCGTGGAGTACTAGAAGCAAGAGGGAGTTTTGGCAGTTATGTGCCGGTTCTTATTAATAAGTAATCACTGCTGGGGATTGTGCTGGCTCATTCAGTAGATGTATAGTGCTGCACTGAGGCATGAGGCTGCTTTTTAATATCTGTTCTTTCTTCCTTAGCTCACCAAACACACAGCCTTTATTTAAAGTCATTTTAATGAAGACTCATAGGTAAACTGTGCTCAGGTCTGCTGTTTTGAAAAGCTTGTTAATAGCGGGGAGAACGGATGGCCCTGTAACGAAGCCTTTTCGAATTTACCTCAGGGCTGGATGGATTCCAAAAAAAATGAATTAGTCACATGTGTGGATGGATTTTGTTTTTATAGAGAATGATGGAATCAGGCCAGTTCTGAATATTTTTCTGCCAGTTAAAATATTCAGCAAAACCTCTCACATGTAGGCCCGTAATGAACAGCAGTACAACTGTTTTTCTCCCCATTGGGAACTTTTCATAGTTAGGAGAAACAGAAGATTGAAGGCAAGAAAAATGTTGCCCTGAAGCTGGCTCAGTCTTAGCACTGCTTAGTTATTAACAGCGTCCTGCTGTGGGGCTGCATGCTAAGGACATGAAGGCCTCCTAATCTCTTTCCCTACCTTGAGACTTTCAGCAGACCTGGCCAGAGTTCTCAGGAATGCATGTAATCCCTTTGGGTTTTATATTTGAGGTGCCAAGTCTTGCTTCTGTCTGGGTTTCAGTGGTTGCTGTCTGTTCTCGTGAGGTGAGAATCTCCAGCAGGCCTTGCAGAGACAGCTTTCAAAACTTGTCAATAAAATAATGGGAAAAAAAGCTTAGAAACACTTGATATAGATGGATTGTGCTGAAAGGTCAGGTAGTTTGTATTCTATACTTTTCTTTATAAAAACCATGTTTTTATCCAGTACTAAAATCTTGATGTTTTGAAAACTGAAAGGCTGTATACAGTCAGAATTGAAATCTCTGTTTCTGGATAAAGGAAGATGGCAGTTAAGGTGACAATCTCCTGAATGAGCTGTTTGTTGTGGATCTTCAAGGATATATTCCTCCAGGCAAGATGAAGAAATAAGCACCTAAGTTTTCAAGCATAAAAGATAAACATTGGGCAGAACATTTCAGCTGTCATGAACAGCGGAATGCCAGCATTTCAGTTCAGTTCTTCATGTTCTTTTAAATTTCTTCATCAGATTGCTCTCTTCTAACATGCTAACATTCGTGTGTGAAACTGTGGAGTCTTAGTCTCTACCCAGTTAATTTCAATTAACTTAATCTTGGCCTCTCCTTTTTTTGGAGGTGTTATAAAACCAATTTGGAAGAGCTGAATAGCGTGTGGTATTTATGAGTAGAGAGGTGGGAGGGAATCATGCTCTGAAACAAGCTCTAAATTGAGTAAATTTAATCCACAGCTGTGTTAATTTGGAATCACAGAAACCAGGCAGTGAGAAGCAGAGGTCATTTTGTCTTAGTTTATTTACCCGTTCCACGAAGATTGTGTATTATGTCTGAAAAGCATTTGTTCAAAACCTCTTGTGAATGCTCTGAAATGGTGAAGGATCTGCCATCTTCCAGCACAACCCGCTGCAGTGTATACCTCTTAACTCAGACAGGAAAGACCTACCATCTGATGTTAACGTTTTTCTTTTTGCAGGATCGTTCCACGGTCTGTTTTTGCAAAGTGGTTTGAGATGTTCCCTTGGAAAGTACTTTTCAAGTGTAAAATATTATCAACTTTGTAGTATGCTTGTATCATTAATTCATCATGACTTTCTTCTGTTAAGGGCTTTTATGAAGAAAGTATGTTATATCCTTTATTGGGAATAATTCTAGAAAAATAGTCTGATTGGTCAAGAGAAAATGTTCCTAGCAACAAAAAGACATCCCTCTGCAATGTGAAAGAAAAGTTAAAGGAAGATTTATTGGTTGTTGTACAGGTCTGACTTGGAATTACAGTTCAAGTGCTATCACCATGAAGACAGACAAATGAACACAAACTGGCCAGCTTCAGTCCAGGTCAGCGTTAATGCAACCCCACTTACTATCGAACGTGGTGACAACAAGACATCTCATAAACCTCTGCACCTAAAGCATGTCTGCCAGCCAGGAAGAAACACGATTCAAATTACAGTCACAGCATGTTGTTGTGTAAGTACATTGAGCTTGCGGCTGCAGCTGCTGACTTTGCTGTTTAGTACAGTTTGCAAATGTTGCCTTAGCTGAAAAAGCCTTCCCCTCATTTTTTTTCCATGGATTTTTCTGGTAAGGTGCTTGTTTAATGATGTTGACACAGACAGGTGCTAATACCGATATTTTTTTTTGCTGTACAATTATTGCAGAATGTAGTGTTGTCCCTCTGATGTGTTTGAAAGGACTTGGGGGCTTAGGGGAGGAAGGGAGTTTGCTCTCCAAGCTATTTAGTGTGTGCCTGAGTCACAAAGTGGCTGAAGAATTTTAATGTGGAAGTAGATTATTGTGATGTGGACTGTTGTCCAGTACTGTCATTTACTTAGGGTATCAAACTATGGTTGGTTTCACATGATAACTTCAACACTCTCATTGTTGGTGATGGTTTTCAGATAAAAACTCGTATCCCACGATTCAGTCTAGATCACGCAGCTCTCCCCTTTCTCCTTTACCACAGTTTAGTTGTTCCTGGGGTCAAGTACTGTATTTTTAAAGCAGACTATTGCACACATTACAGTCTGAGCTTTTAACTGTTCTTTTGTCACTGACCAGAAAGCAAGCTGCTACCTCTCCCAAGGTCACAGTGTGAGGCACGTTAACAGGAAGCCATCTACACATTTTGCTTTGCTTCATGATGTTTCTATGCCTAATCCATTTATCTGTCGGCTAAGAGCAGGGACAGCATCCTGTGAATCCACAACAAGCTCTTACGACTCTATGTTGGGGAAGAAGATTCAGCGAGTTCCAGATAGATCAGTAGCAAATTGTTTGTGCAACCTCCAGCAAGGTCTGAGGGCAGGCAGACAGAATAGATTATGTCAGAGAATCCAGGGTTTTAAGAATAAACCCATGTGTCAGAGATGAATACGTCAGCCCTCCATATTTTGAATGTTAAAGAGGGAGAAAATGCAGAACCTCTTTCCTTTTTTTTTTAAAGCCATTGTATAGGAGTGTGCTGTGCTCCTGGAGCACAGAACAAAATACTCTGCAGCACTCAGAATATCCCTAAGGGAGTGCATGCACTCAGCAGAGCAGCACCAGCTTTCGTATTTATGCATTAGATTCCTGCTGAAGCTATGCATCCAGGGGAAGAATGCAGCTCTGTTCAGCAGTATGTGTACCATGTGTGCTTGGTTCTTGTGGTAACAAAATGCCTTCTCTTTCAGTCACACTTGTTCGTGCTGCAGTTAGTACACCGGCCATCGGTTCGCTCTGTGCTTCAAGGTCTACTAAAGAAACGCCTCCTCCCAGCAGAGCATTGTATTACCAAGAGTGAGTTTTTGTTTTGCGTGGGTGACAACTTTCTAGAATGCCTATGTTCAACTGTGATAAGCTATTTGTACATAAGATTTGCTTGCTTGTTGAAAACTTTAAACTGCACTTGCCAAGAATTTCCAGAGTATTATGTGTGTAGATTAAATCTTTGGTATACTCAAATTTTGAGGGCTGTTTGGGTGGGGGTAACAAAGTACCAAGAACACAAGCTTAGTCCCTAATGATGGCTCTCCCATTCCAGGAGAATCTCTGTTTTTCCCCCCATATTTGTTTTTCAATTACTCAGAAGGCTTGCATTGAAGGATTCTTCTCCTTCATTCATTTAGGGCTGCTTTAAGTGCTTGTATAGCACTTTCTGTAGTTGAGGATATAGCTGGTACACACGAGTGTGATGGTTTGTCTGAACAGCACAACATTAGGCAAAATACACTTATGTGGATAAATTGTTGGTTAAAGTAGCTGTTAAAGGCTGAAGCGCTGGTCTTCCAGGCTTCTACACTGGAATTTAAAGTGCACGTGTATTTTCTCATGTATATGCGTACCTTCTTCCTAAACAGTAAAGAGGAACTTCAGTAGCGTAGCAGCTTCCTCTGGCAACGCGACACTAAATGGGGAAGATGGGGTGGAGCAAACCGCTATTAAAGTGTCCCTGAAGTGTCCGATCACATTCCGACGGATTCAGCTCCCAGCAAGGGGTCACGATTGCAAGCATGTACAAGTGAGTAGATGCCAGAGACCTGCCAGTATTTCCTCAGCCACGTGTTGTTACCTTTTGCTTGGTTAGTGTAAGAGAGAGCTTAATGGATTTCTTCTTTGTCTATCANGCTTTGATCTGGAATCTTACTTGCAACTGAATTGTGAAAGAGGAACTTGGAGGTGTCCAGTCTGCAAGTAAGTGCAACTATGCTACACGAAATGCAGCTGTAGATGATTTGACCAAATTCAGATTATATTGAAGGTTGTGAAGGAAAGATAATTTATTTGGAAAGGAG
>VXAV01004184.1:459451-479902 GCA_013399715.1 Alectura lathami
CCTGTTTCTCTTTTAGGTAACAGTTACCAAGGTCATGGCAATTTTGATTTTCCGCACGGGAATCCTGGTGGAACGTCTATGAATGACTTCATGCATGGTCCACAGCTGTCACATCCCCCAGACATGCCAAGCAGCATGGCAGCTCTCGACAAACCTCTCAGTCACCCTATGCAGGAATCTGTAAGTAATGATGCTGCAGACGTAGATTTTTCTTTGTGGGAGTAGGGAGCTCCAATCAGGCTAATGGACTTTCCTTGTAACTTGCTTTTACTTTTTTTTGTGGATTCTTAACTTTGGCAGTACTTGAAATAGAGTAGCCCTGAGAAATGTTGTCAGAATTGCCATTTTTAGTTTCTAGCTTTTTCAAGTTTGTGGAGAAGTGGTTTTAAGGTTTTTTTTAATTGTCATTTAAGCTTGTGTATCGGAAAGAAACAACCTGGCTTGGGGTACTTGTGTTAATCATTGTGCTTTGCTCTAACATCTGGAAAAAAACTAGCGTTCATTCCCTGGGCCAGCAGGGTCTGTGCATATCCGTCCTCAGCAGGCAGCTTGTTACAGCAAGGCATTGACTGGCATCAGAGCAGGGACACCATCTTCCCTGGCTTTGTCTCTGAGGGCAAAGTTTGCATCAAAGCGTTTTGAGGGGAATTCTGACCAAGTGGAATAAAATGCACCTTTAAGCTGTTGGTAATAGGACAAGTCTGTAGATTTCAAGGAGAGCTACTGCCACTGATCTGAGGGTGTACAATGTAAGAGATTTAAAATAAGGAGGTTCCTCGGGTCTCAGCTGCAGACAGAACTGTGCATTAGAAAAGTAGCTTGCTCAGTGCTCTAAGTTTTATATACAGAACTTTATATATCCAGAAGATGTAGTACTGCAGCAACTAGGTGGTAGAGAAGCTACCAGCAGCATTTAGCTCTTAGGCATGGCTAGTCATCTGTTTTTAACTCTGTGTGATGTGTTGTGTATAAATCCTTTTATATTCGTTTAAGTTACAGGGCAGGGGCTTTATAGTGTGCTGTTACTGCACAGGAAGGATGTTTAACTTGACGTGTCATCTGTGCTGTGTCTTTAGTGAGTACTAGAAAGTACTATTTCAGAATGTAATGAGGAAATGTGGTAGCACATGCTTAGCAAAAGCCTACTCAGTGAATGTCTCCCCTAGCTGGCAGTGGGTTTTCCAAGGAGGATGGTGAGAAATAGGAAGGGAACGGAGAGAGTGTACTTAGTATAGCTTGGAGAGATCCCATGTAAGAACAAGACTGCAAAGGAAGAGTCCAGAAACCGTAATGACTTTACCACATCACAGGCTGATAAAGGACAGAACAAGCATGCAGCAAATTTAATTTGACTTTGGCAAATTTGTCATACTCAGTTTAATGAGCAGTCTGAGTATCTGCATCAGAACCAGCCATACAGCATGAGAATGTGGTACTGAGGGGATTTGATGCCAACCTGAACCACCACACACAGCTGCTGTCCTTTGAATCAAAGCCGCAGGGAATTCTTCTGTGCCTCCCATTACGTGACACCTACATCTCCATTCTGTCAGTTAAGTGCTTTGCCTTTGCTGTAGTAGTTGCCCTAGTGAAATCTCTGAAGTGGTAGGATACGAAGTGGTTGAATACAAAAGTGAATAATCTGTGGCTTTCTGAAAATTGGACTCCTTACAGATAATAGCAAAGTTAAAAGTTTCTCAAGGCTATGAATACTGCAGAACTGTAAGAGGGTATTTGGGCAAATGTTAATAGATGTTTGGTTCTGTGGGCCAGTCTGTGGCAGATCTAATACTTGCTTGTGATAGCTGGCAATTAAAGTAAGCCTTTGCCTCACTTCCACCTCATCTATCATGACATTGCAAGGTATTGGGAGAGGGAAGTGGCACTGAAACAGGCTCCACCTGCCGTATGGCGGTGAGTGATTTTCTTTAATAAGGACTGGTTTTCAGGTCTGTTAGAGGAAGGGGATTAGACTGGCCTTGCCAGTTTGACCACACAGTCTTTAGGCACTTTTGTGGACTGTTAGCACTCCAGCATAGCTTTGTCAGGATTACAGAGTCTCTGCCCTTCACTGTCAAAAACTACCCGTGTTTGCAGCAGACACTTAGGAAAGGCAGCTTTTAAAATGGCTGCTTTTAGAGAAACGCATGCCATTAACACACTTCTGAATTGTGTAACTTAATGTCTTTGGACCAACATCTCTATATGAAAATAACTGTAAATCACGTTACATAATTGAATTAAGGTTTTAAGATGTTGTCTGCACTCTTGTCTGGCTTTCTCTCTTTCCTTTTTTACATGTTTAAGATGTAGTTTGTTTTCATCTGCTATTCACTTTGACTGTTTCATGTTTATTATGTGAGTCAGGAGGTGTTTAGTCCTTTTAGCCCAGAAACCTGTCTCTAACTGTAGTTGACTGGAGCTGAATGCTGCTGAGAAAGTTCCTTATTTTCCCCCTCATGAAGATGTGGTGGCCTGCCTTCATATAATAGCAGGCAGAGAGAGCTGATCACTCCAGACATGCTCTGTAGGTCACTCCAGGGAGTGCAGAAGTGTTTCTCCAGCACTGGTAGGGTGGGTATCGAAGGGCTGGATTGTCAGAACCATCTTCTGTCAAAGAAAAATTAAAGATCTGAAGTATGTCTAGAAGTAATACCTCTTCACCAGTATAGTCTTTTGAGAACTACAGAACAAATGCATCCATTATGTTAGTGTAAGACGGCTACAAGACAGCTGCCACAATTGCATCTTTTTTGTTCTCAGAAATTGTAAATAAGTTTTAGACAAAAAAGAATTCAGAGTTAATTCTAGCTTGTTGTTAGGCAGTGTGAGAACTGGTGCATGACCGAGCTAACGGATGATCAGGCCATAGTTTCATATAAACATGAAGCTGTTGTGAGAAGAACGGTCGTTGCTTTTGTTTCTGTTTTCACTCTTCCTTTCTCACACACCAACATAAGCGGTATTGCAGTGGTATTGAAGTGGTCTGGATCATGGTACTGATATGACTGAAAACTAATCCAGGGAAAAAAGGGAAGAAAAGGTTTAGCGTTGATCCATGACAGTTCCCCAGCTGAGTTCCCTGTTTGTCTGCAAGGATGCGTCTGGTGACAAAGGACAAAAGGATGGGGAAAATGGCAGAGAACAGCAGCAGGGCAGAATGGCATCTTTCAGTGGTTCTGCCACTTAGCCCAGCTTAAAGAGTTGGTAAATCCATGACCTGTGTAGCGGAGAGATGTGTAAACAATTGACTTGACCTGCTGATCTTTTTCACTATCAATTTTCTCCCGAGATGAAAGGAATATTGTTCTGCAGCTGGCAAGTCCTGTTGCCGTACATCTCAGCACTCCTAGAGGTCACTCTTAACCTCATAAAGAGTTGCGTTGTTTTGTGCTATTAAACAGAAGATGTAGTTGTGTCTGCTATAAACTTTCCTTTTACAGATCGTAAATGTTTTAAGAGTGACACAGTTTACACTCCTAAAAACAACTCTGAATTACCTTGCTATGTAAGCAAAGGCAACTGTGTTAGACTGAGCATTCATGATGTAGGTTAGTGCTTTTAAAAGAGAACAATGGGAGCTGCAGACACAAACTGGAGATCCACAGATTGTATCGTTTAGAATGGTTTTGCACCAATGCGAACTCATCATCAGTTAGGTGAATACAGACAGAAAAATATTGAAGTCCTGAGCATTTGGCTCCCTCACAGGTAGGCTGGTGGGCCTGGATGAATGCTGGCAGATGGATTTTGAACCTGCAGTGGCTGCTTAAAATTATGATAACCCTCAGTCTTATAATGAATGATTATTCCCTATCCAGCAGTAATCTCAGCCCAAGATACTGCTATCAGCAAAATATTTATATAATGTTTGTATATGTAGCTATAATGTACAGAATTTCTAAGCTCTTCGTGTGTTTAAAATAAGTCCGAAAACTTGTGAATGCCTCTTAGTTTAAATAAGTACTGTTATAAACACACCAGTATGACTCTCGCCATGTGCATTTGGGGATAAATTTAAGAGACTTTTGAAGATGATCCTGTTCTATTCTCTGGAAACTACTTTCCCACTGTCCTAAATTGCTTTTTGCTGTTTGTTATTATCAAGCTCTCTTAATTTGCACACTTTCTGTTGCACGTGTCCTCAGTGAGTGAAGAAGGCAGCAGTACCATTTGGACAGACATCTTTCATTTGGGCTTTGCAGAGTTCTTAGGCTGCAGATTCATTTACATTAAGCTGTGCTCTATGGGCAGATTTTGTTCGCTTGTACCCCTAAGGTAACAACAGCAATGTTACAGAATGTGTTTCAAGTAGTCAAACTGTGACCTTAATGAAGGGAATTATAACAGTTATTTTAAGCGCTCATATTGGAAACAACCCCAAAAACAATGTTATAGGTTGAATCCTGCTCACTTCCATGAACATTCCTACTACCAAACTATTGAAAAGGACCTCCATGTAGCTGAGTATGTGTCCCACTGTATCAATGTTCAGATGTTGGTTTTCATGATAGTGGAGAAATGTTTTTTTAAAAAAATGCTTGCTTCTGTGATTTTTTTTTTTTTAATTGTGGGAACATTTTAATTAAGTTTTGTAATAACCTCCCTTTTGCTTTCCAAAACTGAGGATTAAGGTTAAAATAACCTTGCAGTTAACTGTGATACGAAAGGGTTAATGCTGACATATGACATAGCATTTTCTGGTTTCTGTTGGCTTGGCTGGATGAATTTCATGCTGTTGTTGTATGTATCTGTTCTTTTGTTTCAGCTCCACTTTGTGGCAATATGTAGCATTTCTCAAAAAATGTTTACATTTTTTGCTTCTCCATATACCCAATTAAGGTAAAACAATTGATTCTGAGGCATTCATGCACATTTTTCTCGTGGCACCATGGTCAAGTCCCAAAGAGTCCACTAGCATTAAAGGTGACATGTAGCAGAAGGAAAAACTGGGCTTGTGCATTTTTGCTGCTTCAGTGTAATGTGAGAAAGATTTTTCCTCCATCCTTCCATAACTTTTAAGGTTTAGAGGATGTATATGGCTTGGTAGTTTATTCCCCATAGCAAACATAAAAAATAAAAAGTTTTTGCTAGAGAATTTACCCATGTCATGAATACAAAATAAAAATGCATTCCGTTACATGATCTTTGCTTAGTTTGAACTGATGTGTGGTACTTTGCAGTCAGGCAGGATGTCAGCAGGGATGCAGCCACCTCCAGCAGCTCTGCTGGTGCTGAGGAGCTTTGCTAACTGAGCCCACTTGGTTTTTCCAACCGCCAGCTAAGAAAATCTCCAGCCCTTAAAAGGGATGTTGCATTCTGAAAAGATAGATTAAAAAAAAAAAAAAAAAAAAAGAGAGAGAGGAGGAGTAGGGAAGGCCTAGCATTTGCCAGATGTTTGTAACAAGCTGAAACAAGAATAGGCAGCAGCGTCAGACAAGCTACTCAATAACAAATCCAAGCAGAAATTATGCATTTTTCTCAGTTAATCAGCGTCCTGGCATGGGGATCATTATTCAACAAATTCTCCATTCATTCATGGAATTTTTTTAAGGGAAAAGCATCTGCCTCGCTCACACTGAGCAGCACCCATCGGCTGCCTGCCCTCCTCCTGGGCGTGCTTCGTCTGCACCTTCACGCACTTTCCCACATCACAACGAAGCAAGCACAAACCCAGCGTGTTTATTTCCCCTTTGCAGATGACCTTCAAAAAGCCGAAACATTTTCTCCGGCGTTGGGATATGGAGCTTTCTTTTCCAATTGCGCTATTCTTTTTTTTTTTTTTTTTTTGGTCTTTTTAATTCATTTACGTTATTTCCTTTTAACATGCGGTTACAGAGTCAGGCACGGCGAGCACTGTACTTTGTGGCCTCACTTTCTTTTCCTGCTTTTTTCCTCCTCCGCAGATCCCTCATCCCGGCAGCACTGATCAGTCCCATACTTCCATGCAGCAAGGTTTGCACGTCCCTCACCCCAGCAGCCAGTCAGGGCAGCCATTACATCACAGCGGGCCTCCCAGCCAGCAGTCCCGGCAGCCGCCCCCGGCCGCTTCTGGCAACCATCCACACAGTGACCTGACCTTTAATCCCTCCTCAGCCTTAGAGGGTCAGGCTGGTGGACAGGGAGCACCTGACATGCCGGAGCCCTCGCTGGATGTAAGTCTGTGTCATACTATCATCTGCCTGCCATAGCGTGTGCTTGACATAGCGGCGGGAGGGCGGGGAGGGCACGGGGACGGGGAGCTGCTTCCACAGCACATGCCATCGTCTCATGCTTGGGTACATGGGCATCGTCGCTGCAGCTGAGGTGACAGGGTGCTCCTGGCTTGCTGTGGAAACCTTTCTGTTTTAGCAGCTGCATGATGTGCCAGCCGTATCCTCTTCCTAGCGCGAAGACAGGTGTTTCTTGAGAGAACAGGTCAGGCGTCAGCCCGGAGACATCTCCCCTCGTCGCTGGATGGGGGCTCCCGTGTGTGAGCCTCGGCCCTGAAGCCACCACAGCACCCAGATAGGAGGAAGGAGGCGGCCGTGTGGCTGGGCTGCAGCCGCACGGTGCCCAGCGAGCCGTGTGCTGGCCCAGACCAGCCCCGGGCGCCTGACAGTGGGGGTCTGTGCCAGCCCCGCCATGCTGCTCCCACAGCTCACTGCGGCCATGCCGGGCCTGCCACCAGCACTCGGCAGCAAACATCCCCCTCCTGGTGTGCCGCGCTGGTGCTGCAGACAGGAAAGTAAATGACAGAGGTGTCTTCTGCCCCTTAGCCAGGGCTGAGGGCAGCTGGTGACTACACAGAGATGAGCCTAGGGTTGAGGCCAAAAGTAATGGCTCCTGCCTTCCGTTTGCTAGTGCTGGAAGTGAGTTATCTGAGGTATCCCTCTGGTTAACCACCTACCTCCCAGAATTTGAATTTCTTAGTGCTAGGGTTGGATTTTTGTTTGAGTCATGCGTTCCCATACTTGTATCTTCTGTCTGGTCCGAAGTCTGCTGCACAGTGTATTTTTCTGACAGACGTGTTCACCTCTGTGCCTCAGATTTATATCTGTACTTGCTGTTGCTGTGTGCGTGCCTGTTCCCTGTCCCATGACAGCACTGTGCCGTCAGGCAGCCTCACAGGGGAGGCAGGAGGGAGGGAGGGATGCTCCAGTCACTGGGAAGAGCCCTTAGTGGAACCAGGCTGCTGCTGTGTCACACAGCGCAACTATGACACCTCCTTCGGGAGCTGCAGGTCATGTGGCAAACAGATGTCTAAGCCCTTAATGACCATGGATGACTGATTTTGATAATAGGTAAAATAAAAATCTCGTTTTTTCTTCAAGTATTTAAGTAATAAAGTATGCTGTAGTGGGTCAGGCACTCATTCCTTTGTGAAAAGCAAAGTAGAAGAACCTGTGCATTTATCGTAGTACTGTGGGTATCACTGTGGAGGCAGGCTGGACTCAGTGGGAGGCTGGAATTTTCTTAGCTGAATGAGAAGGTGTTTACAGTGTGGGCCAGCCACGACCAGATGAAGCATTTCAGTGGATTTAACTTCTGGTGGCTGTGCTGCGGAACCAGGCCGAGCGAGGCACCGTGCAGTGCTGTCTGTGAGCTGGAACCAAACTCGGGAATGCACCACGGGTGACTGGGTCCACTGCCTGCTGGCACAGCCGTGATCACTCATGGGTGCTTCGCTGCAGTCCGCAGTTTAACCCAGGCAGAAGGATGCAGCTCATACAGAGGCAGCGGAGGCATGAGATGCAGATGCCTATTTAGAACACTACAGTATTCGCTTCAGGAGCACCAGGTGCACTCTCCAAATTCTAGTGCCTATCCCCCTCTCACCCCTCCATGACCTGCGCAGCACTGTCAGCGCCTGGCTGAGTTCTTGGGTTTTCAGCCAGCTGCAAGGGGCCACTACAGGGATCCCCACGCACCAGCCACAGAGCTGCAGGGCCACCTCCTGGCTTGTGGGCCCTGCGCTTCATGGGCCTGCACGCAGGGATTTAGAAACACAACGGTGTTCTGAAATGCCCTCCCTGTTTTAAGAATTTCCTCCCCTTTTCCCCCCTATACTGTGTCAAAATATGCCTTAATTAGAGGAAAAAAAAAAAAAAATGATGATTCTGGTTTGGGGAGTCTTAGAAACATTTTAGTCCTGTTTTTGTGTCATTACTTCATCATACAAAATACACTTTCAAAACTTAGAAGACTGCATCTTTAGAGATACTGAGAATATTGTTTTAAAATTTCACCTTTCTAAACAAAAAATAAAAATCCTTTATATACAAGAATCAGAGAGACATTTGGTTAAATTTTTAAGAATTGAGTTGGAAAATCAATAGGAACAGCAGTTAAACTATGGATAAAAGGAGGAAGTGTTCTAGGAAAAGCATCCCCTCTGGGACATCTTGAAATCGTCACCTTTTTTTTTTTTTTAATCCAAAATACTTAGGAAGTAATAAACTTCCTTCTACATTTCATGTATAGCTTATTTAAAAATATGTTCATCCATTTAACATTAGAAGATGAAGCTGAATTTGCAAAGGAGTAATAGAAGCATATAAATATAATACATGCGTGCTAAATGTGATGCAGTCGAGCATTTAGTTTTACAGTATTTGAAAACAGAGAACAACCTAAACTGAATTTCTCATACCTACTGCTATGTTTATTAAATCATTCCATGTTTTTCTATCTTGGCCTCGATGCAATGCTGAATATAAAGGGAGCTTATTACAAACTCTTCCCTGTCATTTTTAAAATATGACACTTGATTTTAACCAAGACTTGGTGAGATGCAGAATAAGCCAGACAACATTGCCTTTTACAAAACCCAGTAGTTGGGATTTGCTTGTTACCTGTCAGATCAAAAAGAATCTGCGTGATGCTTGGAAAAATAAAATTTTCTATTTGAAACACAGTGTTAGTGAAAATTTAAGTTAAAAAAATCACAGCTACTCGTTTTGATATTTTTAAAACATTGTGGAAATCAGTCCATCTTCTGTTGGATGGAGGGTTATGCCGCTGACCCTTTAAAGTGTCTCGAATTGCACATAATGCTGAAGTTGAACAAGCACTTTCAACCACCAGCAGCTGTCATTGCCACAGGAATGACAGGAAGGGCTCATCCGCCTGCCTTGTCACTCCTCTCCCCATACTCCTCCTCCTCAGGATTTTTGGTGGCTTTGTAATTTTGATTTTGGGGATTTTTTGATCTGGGTTTGTCTGAGCCCTCGGCGAGCCCCTGTCCAGCTCACTGCCCAGCCCATACATCCATGCGCAGAGGCATCAGGGGGTGACTCTGTGCGTGAGGAAGGGACAGGGCTGCCTCGTTCCACAGGGATGCGGGCTTAAAGTACCGCCTGCGAGTCGAGTCACGTGTACCAGGCTTTGTTGATCCGCTTTAAAGCTCAGATATGCCTTACTCAGCTGCATGGTCAAGTTTCTGTTCAGTGTTTTATATGAAACTAACCTACATAACTAGCATTTATCAACAAGGTTGTTACCAACAACGGTAGACAGGAGTTAACCTTTTTGTTTATTTAAACTTTGTGATGGGGACGCTGATTGAGATGATAATGTAATTCATGTGTAAGAGTTGAGTAGCACAGACTTTCACAAATGAGTGGATGCTGCGTCATCTTGGGGTGTTAGGCAGGGTTTTACTGCCTTTGGATTTATTTCACTATATTTATATATGACAGTTTCCAGGAATGTGTGGCGTTTAATCCCTTTTTTTCCACAATTGTATTTCTGTTATCTGTAATTTTCCTTTTATCTTTATTTTATAGCTGCTTCCAGAACTCACAAATCCAGATGAGCTGCTTTCGTACTTGGATCCTCCTGATTTGCCAAGCAATAGCAATGATGACCTTCTGTCTCTCTTTGAGAACAACTGAAACCATGTGTATTCCCCCATCCCTTTCACTTGTTCACGTGTGTGTGGCTGCACAGCGAGGAATCTTAACACTCCTTTTCCACAAAAGAAGAAAAAAAAAACCTCACGAGTTGATCTAATGGTGCACTCCCTGCTTTCTTCATCTCAGAACTGCTTTTGTCAGCTTCAGAAACTGCGAAAGTGACGGGAGAAAAAACACACACACACAAATGCAGTAATCTCAGAGTCTGCCGTGCTACACATCGCAACGAAACACAGACAGTTGTGTAGCTATTGGAAACCCCGTTTGTTGTTCATCCTGTAGAGAGAGAGTTCCGTGATAAACATAGTGTGAAGTATCTTGGCAAAAACAAATCTTGGCAAGGGAAGAAAAGGCAACAAAACGGAACTGTCTTTCATTGACCTGTCTCAGAGTGTCCTTCCAACGCATGTTCTTCCATTTTTTTGGAACTGTATCTCCCTCTGCCCCACTTCCCCTCTGTCCCCCTCCAACCACAGGTTTGTGTTGGAGTAATTGTTCTGGCCACACACAAAAGGAAAAACAGAAACACATAACGAAGCTCCAAAAAGCACAAATCATACAGTACAGTGGCAAAGATAGGCAAGAAATACAAGCCCGTCCGCGGGAGACAGCAGTGTAGTAAATACGTCCTTGGTAATGGAGTCCTGAGCATCTCCAGGCTGCAGCCGCTTGTGTTTGGATTTATAAAAGTTCAGGAATCCCAAACACCTCTGCAAAGGATTCCTATGTTCAAACACACAGATTGGAAACACACAGGAAAAATAAAAATGCTTTCGATGTTTAGGGTTTTTTGTGGTTTTGGTTTCAAATCAGTACCGTTTGTGGCTGCGCTAACACACAGCTGTTGAGATTGTTGTAACAGATCTTTTTGCCATGTATGCCATGCAGAATGGAGAAGAGAGGGAGGGGGGAGTGCAAACCCAAATACTCTCGATTATGACCTACAGCCTTCGCTTCCTGAGTGTTTGTGTCACTGTGTGGATTGCAGAATGCATAGTACGACAAGCTGGGTGGAAGGCGGGTAGGAAATCGTTGCAGGATGGGGGAGAGTAACATCACTATCTGCATAATTATTTTTAATAATCAGCTTGAAAAGGGGCATTGAAATTGGACAGCCATCTTACAGCTTCCTTTTGTTTTGCTTTGTGTTCTGTTTTCACGACTGTTACAAATAATTCAGCCTTTTTCTTTTCTCCTCCTTCGGTTTCTTTTTTTAAACCTTAGCTGCCAGGAAGAGACTGTTCTCACAAAGGAATGGGCATGGGGAGAAAAAGTGACTTGGTAGATTGCTGCTGCCCTCAAGAGACCCTGATGCCACAATCACTGTCTTGCCCCTGTGATCCGTGCTTCTCGTGTGGTTGCTTCTCCTGCATGAGCTTCCTGTTGCTTCTGTGCCCATTTCTGTGCTCTTTGTCTCTCTCTCTCTTTCTCTCTTATAAATTATGTACAGTAGCTGTGTAAGAAGTGCATGTGTGCCAACTTTGCCCTCGTGGTGCAACATTTCAGCTTTTGCCCACTGTACAGTTATTGTTTTTGTTCCTTTTTGTTACTAAAGCAAATTGGACCCTACTCCTTTCCTCATCCCAAACGCAATCTGGTAACTTTTATTTGCTCGCCACAATGCATTTTAAACTTAAGTGCCAGGCAAATTTTGTTTGTTCCTGTCTGACTAGAGAGTTTCCTAGCCCTTTGTGTTTAGTTTGCGATGCTGTAAATGGCATGCTATGTGCTTACAACTCTGGATTTGCTTTCCTCACCAAAGTCATGTTTGTAAATTCTTTGCGGTTTTTGTTTCATTTTGCTCTTTGTTAAGGTTTCCCACTACTGCTGTACATGCGTCGTGATATATATATGCTAGTCAGCAGCACCTTGCTGTAGATATTAAAGGAAATGGCGGTTTAGTTCTTTTATTTTCCAGTAGGAGTATTGAATCTGTCAAACATATTATGTAGAGATGGTCCCACACTTATATTTTTCCTGTTTCGAGTTTTTTTAAGAAAGGCGCTGTTCATTATGCAAAATCAATTATTTTAAGAATTGCTATTGTAAATATCTTTGTGAATATTTTAGTATTGTCTTTGATAATATTCAACATTTTCATGATCTGGTTATACTTTTGCTGGTGTTTTTAAATACCTTGTCTGAAGAAAAATATGGGTCCTTTTTTTAAAAAGAAAATTGAGGGTTCTTTAACAGAATAAGGGAGGTTTTTTCTTCCCCCCTTCCCCTTCCCCCCCCCCCCCATTTTCTTTTGATAAATTAGCCCAAAATTCGTATCCATTTACGTGACGAATGAATCGATATGTCAGGCAGTACCTGGACAATCAGGGCCCAGCTCTGTCACAGAAACATAAGCGATTGCCTAGGGCAAAAACCCTACACCCAGCCAACCAATGTTCACCGCCCGTGTGGGTGCTTGTGGGCTGGTGGTGGCAGAGGTGTTGGTCCTTCACCCGAGGGAGCAGAACACCTAGGACCAGCTGTCAGACCAGGTAAAGGTGCACTAAGGCAAGCAGCGAGTATGTAAGGTACCGTATTTGTATCACTGTACTGGTGTTCCAGCCTGCGGAGCTGGGCACGCTAACACGTAGGGATGTTGGTGGGTGGGGAGGGAAACAGTATAGTACGTTTTATTCTGCTTAGAAGTGTCTTTTTTCTTACGTAGGCTTGACAACCTGTAGAGGATCTCTGCAGAATATTAAAGATTCCTTGGTGTAATGCATGGTAATTTGGCTGCGGTGTGGTGCTGCTGCCACGCCACCGCGAGGAAAGAGCGTTCTTCAGTTACAGACGTGTTTTGTAGCCATTTTACTGTAGTAGTTTTCCCCTGTATTTTCCTGCATCGTTTGTATAGGTGTTGAAGTCATTTGCAGGGGTGGCTAATGATAAACTGACGTTATGCCCTTAGAGTTTTGTTTTGTTTTGGGGGAAGTTTTTTAAGCCATAGGTTTTGGAATAAAGAAGATTTCTCACTACTAGATGGAACGGGTTGCTCAGATCTTGTTAATTGATTCTATTTAATGTTCCACCCTCCGTTGTTTCCTGAGCAGCTAAGATAGTCACCTGAAATTATTTTTCTCTTAAACACAACATTAGTATTTTAAACCAGGTATGTTAAGAACTGACCTTTTGCTAACCGGTAGTATTGAAAATGCATCATTTGAAAGTACCTGTTGGAAAGAATAAAGGGAAGAAGACATACAGATATTAGCAATACGTTTGGAGCAGTGTTCGCATCTGCTTTGTACAGAAATCGAGCATTAAAGTGGATGGTTGACATTTTTAAGCTTAGAGGAACGTTTGGTTTCTAAGCAGGACTTAAGAGAGAAAATACGCTTTTTACTCATCACCCGAATGTTGGACATTTGAGACAGTTTTAAAATATGTCAGCTAAAATCAGGTACTGTATAGTGGATTCAGTATGGAAAACCTTCTAAATGAAAATTTAGTTATTTTTTTATCTGTTCACTGCCGTATTAAAGTTTAGAAAAAAAAAACCTAGCACATAGGGTAATCACAGTCATTTCTTTTAAAGCTTAATTATTATATGAAATTCCAGTAGTATTTTTATCCTTCTTTTTTGTTTGTTTACTTTTTAATTGTTTCCCTATGGAAGTTCATCTGGGAAAGAACCCACAGAGATCTACAGTTCTGCTGCCAAGACATTATTAGAGGACTGACAGATACACGCCAATGTCTGCAGTGGAGACTCAAGGGACATCTGTACATATGTAAATGACAAATAGAGACATGTTAACAGAAATGCATTCATTTTCCTTGGAATGTGCATTGTTTTTATTTCGCAGGAAAAAAAAGCTTGAAGCTCCATCTTATGTGGAAAATGAATCCTGTTTGTTAGCGTTCGTGGAGTCTCAGCATTTGTTTCACTTTCACTTCTGTAATATACTCTGATCCTTCGTTTTGTTTTGTTTTATCTACATGTAATATTTAGCTTACGTGTACTAGTCTATCACCTGTGTATTTTTAGGGTGCTACAGAAATGATGAAGAAAAATAAGGGGATTGAAAAAAAAATAAATTGTAACCAAATTCATACTTTGTACAATTTTTGATATCACGATCAGAGGGGAATTAAAAAAAAAAAAGTACAATCTGAAGTAACATGCAAAAATGGCCATTGTCTTTGTTTGTACATTGTATGTACAGTACAATGCAATCATTTCATACTTTAAACTGGTCAGAAAAAATAATTGTGATTTTTAGTCTTGCAAAACTGTATGTAGTTAGATGATGTGACAACCTAATATTTATCTAATAAATATGTATTCAGATGAAACCTGTATATTAGGTGTTCATGTGGTTATTTTGTATTTAAAGATCAAATTATTTGACTATTGCTAGACATTTATATACTCTGTTGTAACACTGAGGTATTCTCATTTGCTCATGTTAATTTTTTTTCCTAAATAAATTTGCAAAATTAAGGTCTGGCTAATTGGCAGCTGCTTTGTAAATTCTCAGTTTCTGTTTGAAACACTCTACTTACCCTTCTCCCTCCTTGGCTCGTGTGTTAATTTGGGAGTTCTGTGTGCAGGATGCCACTTGTCAGGGGGCAGGACTTGCCGCAGGAAGGGAAAAAGGTGTGAACCAGGGTGGAAGAGACAGGGACTGAGATTATGAGTGCAGATTTACTGGTAGGCACAGGATCACAGGATCCAGAAAAAGACCCTGACATGAAACTGTGTTGGTGACTTGCAGTTCAGTACAGAGGGCCCCACAAACCACGGCAACACAGAACAGTTTCTTTGAAATGAAGTATTTGCATGGTACGAGTAACACAAAAGGAGGCTTGTCTCTGGTGTTGGCATGTGTTCTAAAATACAGCCCGATGTAACCCTTGTGGAGAGAAGATGTCAGTGGAGGGATTAACCACCCAGCACAGGAGACCGTTAGCTTTCTTTTTGTTTTAAATTCTCATGAGTTTGATTATTTTTCCTTTAATTAGAGTCTGTCATTTAAGTGAAATCAGTGACTTTGGAAGATGACTAATAGATTTTTTTTAATGCATTCCCATCTTTAAGCTGAAGGTTGGTTTCAGAACGCAGCCCCTCGGCTGAACTTCCCAGCGCGTGGAGCTGCACGCAGACTGAGCCGCAGCTCCGGGAGCACACGCAGGGCACTGTCAGCGGCAGTGGCACGCACGGCACTGCACCGTTCCTGGCAGAGCTCCACAACCGTAACTGGCCCCTTGGTTTTGCAGAGGATCACTGAACATCTCTGTATATTGCGTTTGCAGAGGTGTTGAGTTTAAGCCCAGCTGAAATGCGTTCAATAGGTTGGAACGACCTAACCACTGCAGGGTATGAGTTACCCACGTGTGGTTATAACTCAGACAGAGCAATTACCCCACCAGGACGCAAGTCCCTGTTGTTGACTGAGATGCACACAGGTAGTTACGGGTATGTATGTAAAACTAGATGAGGTATTTGTTTTCTCAAAATTGGGAAAATTAATTTGTTTCTGCTACAGGTTCTGCCTTTTTTGCTGGCACTACCAATAAAAATGGTATTTTAGGATGAAGTACTAAAGCTGAGTTACAGTGCACCCCGTGCATTTATCCATCTCAGCCAATGATTAACGAGTATTTTGGTGTTTTGTTTTCCTGGAAGCTCCCAGCAAGTGCCGGTCAGCCAGCGTGCAGTCCTGCTCCAGCGCTCCGAGGACGGAGGCGAGCATTTCTGTATGAAGAGCTCCAGTGACACCCGCCAGTGCTGTTTGCTCCTCAAGCCTATTGCAAGCCAGAAGGCTACGGCAGCCCTGCAGGCGGAGCTTCTCCCAGACGTGGGCTCCGGGATAGGTACGATGTGTGCATCCCACGTGTGCTGCGGTCTCCTGTCCCGCCCTGTGGCTGTGTGTCCCTGCGATGTTCGCTGCCCTCTGGTTCCAGGCGGGCACATGCAGGAGTATCTGTCTGTGGCTCCTGTGCTTGTCAAGGTGCCTCGCTGCTGACACCTTCACAGCACTCTCCTGTGCCTACATTTTTCTCTTCCTAAGTAGCAAGGATGTCTGAATACACATTATTTTGTTTGTGTGTGCTGCATTATTTTGCCAGGCACTCCTTCGTGCCATTTATAGGAGCAAGAGCCAAACCACAGAAATGGGGAGGTGGGACCACCTGCTCGTCTGCTGGTTGGGCAGCGGGGGTGGGACTCCTGTGCCTAACCACTGTGTAAATAGATCTGCTTTCTTTCCTTTGAAGAAGGAAGATAGCATAGAAAAAGTTGTACAACTCTTACTTAACGCTATACGGAATATTCTCATTTGTTACCCTTCTTTGTCTGTTATCTCTTAAAACTCTTTAATGTATTCGATGTTTGTGTACCTGGTCTTTTGTTTGTTTCTGTTTTTACCTAGAACCCAGTTCCCTCTTATCTGCGTAAATTCCATCTGTCCACATCCTCTTGCACTGTGAATTTCCAGTCAGCAATGACCACCTTTCTTTTTCACAGTTTGAATTACAACCAGTTTCACCTTAGTACAGTTTTTCATTGTCTGCATCACTGAAGTCTCACCGATTCCATGTAGGATGTTACTCTCAATGACTGTCATCGCCCCAGTGCCCTGCTCACACTTGTTCTCTCTAAAAGGAGCAAAGGACAGACCTGTGCACATTCTGCTGAGGTATCTTGCCTCCATCGGTGTACAGAATTTTCCTTGTACAAATAGTCTACAAGGAACCTCACCCATTAAACAGATTTATTTTAAAAGTGGTGTGACTCCTACAGGGCGTTAGCAAACAGCCTGGTGTGGAGGGACTGACTGGTTTGTTCGCCTCATGGCTCACCTGCATTTCCAGGAACTCCTTGCCTAAATTGTAGCAATTGGCTTTCTGCTATTGAAATCCATCTTTGTGTTAGAAGTATTCTGTTTTCAGAATGTGTGGACTAGAGGAAATTAAGCGCTTTCCCCTCATTACAGAGTATTATCGCTGTTTGCCCGTAGTTGTTTATAATGCTGCTCTGGGGATTTTGTTAAACTATTCTGGAAAATTTCATTTCAGTTGTCACCCTGTTCAAATATCAGTATATTGATTATGTTGAAAGCTAATTAATTTTAAAAAACTTGAACTGGTCAAACGCTAGAAAAAGACAAATATTTTCAAAATATTCAGGCTGTTGTTAGAATTGTCTTCATTTTTTTTTTCATTTAGTTTCTAAATACTACTTATGCACCTCACAGTTAATACAACTCTGGAGTTGAAGTTTTAATGCATATGTAAGCTGCCAAGAGGCGCTTGGGGTGTCAGTATCTCCTGAGCAATTCCATTTCAGTAGCAGCATCCCAGCTCCCCAACTCATCTTACTCATCCAAGATAAATAGCATGATGAACGAGTTCTGAAGGTAGCTCACATGCTTTTACCTTAATACCTGTTCCTCAGATGGTATTGCACAGGCAAACAAACTGAACTGATCCCTGTAAATTGCAGTTCCTGTGTTACTGTTGTAAAGTTTGTGTTTTGGAACACAGGAGGACACCCATAACCTTTGCCATCCCTTAACTGCTTCATTCACAGGTGTGCAGGGCCACTCCCACGCACCCACCCACAGCCAACGCGGACCTGCTGATGCCTTGTAAGTCCCACCTGGTAAGAGCTGCATTTCTTCTGCAGCCTAGAAGCATGCACCCTGAGCACCCCACATGCCTCGCCAGCCCATTATGAACTCTCCATCAATGTTCCTCGCCACTCTGGTGGTGCATGATGAGCCTCTGGGAAGCTGCAGGCAGCTTCAGGGTGCCTGGGCACGTCAAGCCCTGCGCGCCCCAGCATGTGAGCAGCGCGCTTCGATATGTTACGCAGGGCAGCTGAGCAATGGGTTCCAGGCAGGCCACGTCACTCCGAACATCTGAAAGGAAAATGCTAGTCACGGCTGGAAGGGGCATGAGTGGATTGAGGTTTTTCTTGTATAGGGATTTGTCGGTAATTAGTATGAAGTCATGTGGGAAGATTCCCGCTTTGTGTACAGGGTATGCGGCAGAGATGTTCACGTTGTGAGCTGGGTTACTGCGTGTTCCTAAGAGGAATCCTTGATCAGGGGAACTACTGATTAGCACTTTTTATCTATAAATGTACCTGTGTGGCTACTCTATGCCCTTCAAGCTCTTGTATGATTTCTCACTGCAATTGCTTAGTATAATGGAAAAGTCTTTCACCATCTCCCCAGCTCTAGTCCCCATTCATAAATAAATGCATATCACAGATAGCAGAGCATAAAAATTGTCCCCTCCTGTCAGCTCATCTTCTAGCTTAGCCAAAACCTTGAAGACAAAAACCGAGCGCAATGGGACCCAGTGCCAGCACCAGGCTCCTGCTGGCCGTGCCGAAGCCTCCCCTGCTCTTTGTGCCCCCATCGTGCCCTTACCCCGCGTGGCTCGGGGTGCTGGGCTTGTTTCCTGGCCAGACACTGTGGGATCCCAACAGTGAGCAGGTCTGTAAACAGGTCTGTTCAGTGCTCGCCTAAAATTGAGGGGATTCTAGGCAAGCACTGTAGGTCTCGCGTTCTCGTGATCCAGGGTGCTCTTCTGGCACTTTTTACTGCACTTTTTTCTGCCTTTCTAGGAAAATGACCTCCATGTAACTCACAGGTTCCTATCACACTTGCCGTATGAGTTTTACTTCACCTGACTGTGCAGCAGTAGAACCTAAGAAGTGATTTAGTGGCTTTATTCCATAAGCCTAGACATATAATAACTGATCCATCTTCCCAAATAAAAAATCACCGCTGTGAAGGACAGCAAGTTGTTTTGCTTCTCACAAAGGCCTGGAAAGGTGGGAAGTTGCACCGTTTGCTCTGCCAAAGACACCCATGAACTCAGCAGAACAGCTCAAAGCTGCTCTGACAGTGTTTCCCAAGTGTGAAATTAAGACGATACTTTCATTTGCTCATCTTTTGTCTTGCCCATTAAATAATGAGTCCTTCAGGGCCAGAACTGTCTTCTGGTACAGGTGCACACAGAACCTAACACCAGGTGCTAATTTTGCTTTTGGCTCCTACAATTAAAACATTAAAAACAGCGTGTGTTGTTTTCTTATGGTCACCAGAGAGCAAGCAGATTGATGGCTAGCTTAAATGCAGTTATTATTTCCCAAAATATACTTGTAGCTGAGAGGATAAAAGGTAACTAGAAAATGCATACTGATTTAGCTACTGCTTTGTACTCATTGTACAAAACAAGCAGATGATTTGCAGTTTCATATGCAGTATGAGTCTTGACAGCTTCTTCCTTACGCACCAGAACCATGTGTGCCCTCATGGTCAGAGCTCTATGGGAACCACCTCCCTTCACCTCCGGTCACTGCCCCGGCTCTCAAGGGAAGATCTCGCCATTTCATCGGCAGTCTTTGTTCAGCCTGCAGTACCAGTTGCACACACATGTGTGAATCTCAGGGGAAGCTATTCTCCTTTTGCCTATGTCATAGATACATTTTGTAGAGCTCTTACTGCTTTGTCATTTTCCTCTGGATTCTCTCTTAAAGCTCATGGCACTGAACACAGTGTGGGCACATTTGAGAGGCCTGCAAAAATTGCTAAGCCCCTCCCCTTGCCCTGTGTATCACTTAGGAGAAGCTTGCTGTTTTCTTAATGTCATATGCTGTATTTGCTGTAAGTATCAACTGGAATTTCTCATAACCAAGCTAGATGTAGGTCTAAAAATCATGCAGAGCATGGCAGAGGTGGTAGGGCTCAGCCTGCCTCCTGCAGGACAAGCAGAGCACTTGAGATGAAGCATTATTCGAAACAAACAACTCCTGGTGTTGTCCTGGTGTTGTTCCGCAGGTGTGCAGAAGGCGGCCTCCAGTCCACCACTGCCAGGGGAGCGCTGATGCTCAGAGGTAAGAGTTGTTGAATCACTGACTGCCAGCCCTGAGCCTGCTGCGCTTCGCCCCGAGGTACTTGTGCTGAACAAGGCACAGCTCTCCGGGCTGCAGGCCTCCAGAGCTGCGTCCATCCAGGATTTCTCAGCCTGTAACTGCACTGGGATTCCGCCCTGAATTCTGCAGCCAGGGCAGGGCTTGATCAACAGATTTCTGAGGTGAATGTCACCGATGATGTCACTTTGAAAGCTCACTACTTCTCACATAGGTGACTGTCAGAGAGTATTACTCTGCTGTATTACTCTAACATTCATTAGTGTAGCTTAATTTATAGTACAAGTAGCACAGATGTTACAGGTGCAGAACTAAACCATCCCTGTTGAATCACCTCAGGTGCTACTTCCCCACATCCGAGGGCTATCGTTTTTAACAAATGTAGCCTGCAGTGCTATAGATGAATTTTAGTTAGTTTCAGTGACTTACTGCCTTGAAATAACCTGTGTAAAACCACACGTCCTTCTAAAAAATGTGTCCACAGAAGTCATAATCCCACATGGGGAGCTGAGAGGGCCGGACAAGCAGACTGCACCATACGCGCGCGCAGAGACTCGGCGGCCTGGTTGTGCCCCACCAACTGCAAGGCCTGGCCGCAGACGGAAAGCACCAGACGCCCGCGATTTCCTCGCCTTCGCCTCCTGCTTCTCGCCGCCCGGGGCGGCA
>VXAV01004184.1:489107-500281 GCA_013399715.1 Alectura lathami
CACCGGGCGAGGGGCACGGGAGCGGCTCCCGCGGCGGCAGCTGGGGGTCAGCGCCGCGCGGCGGGACAGCGGTGCTGGGAGGGCACCCTTGGGTGACGTGCAAACGGGCGTACCCCGACAAACGAGTCTGTACTGCAGAGCTGTTTCCACAAATTCGCAGATGTTTTTGTTTAGTCTCATGTTTTAATTATGTTCCAGACTTTCTGCTTACATAAATTGCTTTGGTTGGTGCTAGGCTGCGGCTATGTGTTTGTGTTTATAAAGTTTGAATGCTTCGAAGAAAAAGCATTGGAGGTGCCAAATGCTGCCCACGTGGAGAAGGGCCTGAGGGACCTGGCTGCAGGCTGCTAGTACCCACTGCCTGCTCTGTCAGTAGGAAGGAGATGTCCTGGAACACAGCTGGAAATAAAACTGTAAAACTGCTGATGGTTTTGACCGGAGTTCAGTGTATCAGAGGTCAGAGCTGACTCTGAATTGCTTGTTACTTATTAGGTAAGCAAACAAAAACTTAAAATTAGGTCATCATTGAGACTGACAAACATAGGGAAGAATGGAGGAAAGCTCAGTAGTGATGCCAGCCTCTTTCTCACTCATGAATCCGGCAGAATGCTCAGGTCCCAAATGCCCTGCAGAGGAGGGCAGGTATCCAGGCTTCCAGCCCCACAGCTGCTGCCACAGGCCATATGTCCCCATAGAGAGGACAATTCTTCACCTGGTTTGGTAACATGCCACGTGCTTGACATGACACGAGCCCACTACAGCTTAGTGACGTTTATTTTTGAAGCCCATCTCTGCTGCTGGGCAGTAGCATTGTGTGCTCAGCTCCACCTTGCCTGGTGCTAGGAAACTGCACTTCTTGCAACCCTGTCCCTGAACTCAAGGCCAAACCTGGAGGGTGGGTCTGATCCTGGGGCTCTGGCTTGGCTCTGCCCTCCTCGGATGGTCGTTGATTCTAAGCACCTTCAAGAAAACATGGTAGTTCTTTTTACCAGCCAGGATGAAAAAAAAAAAAAAAAGACTGCATCTTTAAGATGGGGTCAAGTAGAAGTTAAAAATGTGCAGACACAAAGCTTGGGGTGGGGGGGGGGAACTCTGTCACCATTCTCACTTTCACTCACCTCCTACTTAAAATCCATCCGGGAAGGTAGGCAGAGAGACACCACAGCTGCTACAATTACTGGGTGGAAATCACTTTTAGCAGGCACAGCTGCCTGGTGGTTTTCCTGCTCGCCCCCAGCTTGCTGCCGTTTCCTCCAGAGGGGCTCTCGTGCCACGGGGCCCAATACTGTCTGTCTGTCCATCCATCTGCCTGTGCTAGGACCTAGCCCCGGCCCCCCTCTGGTTCAGGAGCTGCTCCCCTGGGAGCCATGGTGTAAGGAGGTGGCAGCTGCGCAGTTCGGCTCCACTGCGGCTGTAAATTTTGTATTAGTGCTAAGCAGTGCACGCTCCAAGTGATGCAGTGCCTTGGATTTTTTTCCTGTCTGCCAAAAGTCAACGTTCGGTTGGGATTTAATTTTTTTGGAAGCGGTGTTGCTATTAACTTGATGGTTGCCAAGGCCAAACAAAGTGCAAAGTGTCCTCGGAGAAAGCTACGTGATTCTGTGCATTAAAAACTGGCTATGCCAGCACATGGGTTCAGCCTTGCAACACGTCACGTGTCTTGTTTGCGCTGCCAGCACCCTATAAAAGCTTTTGCTGAATTTTTAAAAGAATATTCCTGTGCTTAAACTATCGAGGTCAAAGCTTTGCATTTCTCACCCCACTTGCTGCGTGGTGCTGCAGAGCCCATGGCTGGCTGGGCAGGGCCGAAAGCAGGGCAGGGCACCTCAAGCCAGCGCACGGCTGCACCAGGCTCAGTCCCAGCCTACGTTGAATGCCCTGATATTGCCTCGTGCTGACCCACTAACCCTCAGCCCCTCGAGCTGCTCTGGGCAAACAACAGTGGCTGGCTCCAAGCAGGAGAAAAGTCCAACCAGCTTTATGCTAAATGCTTTCCTTTGCTTGCAGGATGAGTGGGATTGCACAGAGCTTGAAATCTTGAAGCACCAGGGGGAGATAGCCACTGGTCCGGCCACTCTGTGGTGGCTGCTGCTGTAACAAAGTGCTGAGGTGAGCCAGCTGTGCCCGTGGGGTCACAGCCCAGCCACTCACTTTTGCAGCACTGTTATCCTATCTTGCTCCCAGTTGCTCTCAAACCACGGAAAATAGTGTTCACGCACACTGGCACAGGAGCGCATAATGAAGGAAAACAAGATGCTCCTTTTAGTTGCAAGGATGACTTAATTTCTGTGGAGAGCTGGAGGATTGCTTGTGGTTAGTAGCAAAATGCATGGAAATTCTTTTGGAACAGTGGTGGAGATGATTACATCTTCATGTTCTCCACCTTTCCAGCACTGCTCCTTTCATACTGAAATGAAAGGAAATTTTTTTTTTTCCCTTCTCTCTTCACAACACTTTGAAATAATTCTCCAGAGCCCACCCTGGTCTGAACAGCCTCCAGCAGGGTTATGGCCCTGCCCAGGGGTTTGCTGTGAACAGACCTGGGCTGCCCCACACTGTATGACCACCCAGAAGCCATTTGAAGTGTGCATTCGGCTCCTCTCCCACAGTTACCATCCTGTTCCCGATGCAGGTTGGCGCCTGCTGGCAGCCCCACTGCACTTCCCAGTTTCAGATGATGGTTTTGTTCCTGTTTAATTGCTGCCCCAGCTAATGAGGTGTCTTCCACCTCTCACAGCTGTTCCTGAAGGTGCTGAGGAGCAGTGGAGCCAGGGAGGTCCCCTGCCACCAGCGTCCCACCCCAGCTGTGGCAGCAGCACCCTGCAGCTGGGCGCAGGTTTACCTGTTCTTTCTGCTTGCTGTTTTCTTTGCTTTCTAAACTCAAAAAGCTCTCAGTGGGACCTTGCAGCTGCAGTTGTTATTATCTCAGCTAGGAGAACTCAATTCCTTTTCTTCCCCTTGTCAGGCATTTGGAGCACCAGCCTGTGCCAGCTTCCCCTGCCCAGAAGCTGTCTCAGTTTCTCAGGAATGAGGCTGAATGGAGTTTTTCAATGGCTTCAATAGCAGCCTGCAGATAACAGAAATTAGTTCCATGTTGTTCTTTGCGAGCAGGGCCCCTCATAGAGTAGCCTTAACTCTCTATCAAGGAGTCAAAGGGTTAAAATAATATTGCCCCAGCGTGTCATTGCTGACTAAGGTCTTGGGCTTAACAAGACCCCAAATTGTTCATGTTCCGCTGATGTAATTTGTTATCCTGAATTTCCCCCTATTTTGTTATTACAGTGTGCCTGTCTCTAAGATCATAGCTTCAACCTGAATTCTTCACTCAAAATCAGCCAGAAATGTGTGTCTGGGTGATAAACCCATGGTGGCTCCAGTCTCACCTGCTTGATGCCGTCCCTGGGTGGCTGTCTCTCTGCTGAGCTGGGTACTGAGGCTGCTCTGCCCCATTCAATCAGGTAGGTGGGATGGCAGTGGTCCCCAAGGGAAAACACCAGGAAAATCACTTCTGTGATCCTCAGGCTGAGGTAGATCTTATCTGATCAGTGTAATTTTTATCCTGTTCAGCATGATTTATTAGGACAAGAGTGTTTCCTGCTAGGGATACACTTAACTTACGACCACTTATTTCTTAGTTTATTTTTCTGTAGTAATGTAGCCAGGTACCTCAGAGTTGCTAGTTTCATCGCCACCAGCAGACCATCAGTATGAGTGAGCTTTGACAGTATTTTACACCTGCGGTGTACTAGCTGATGTGGAGCAATGGAAAGCTGGGGTGAAAAAAAAGGAGATTATACGGCAGAGTGAATAAAAACAAGAATGTAAGCTAAGTCCTTTGCATGTGGAAACTCTCCAACAACCTCTAATATGCATTAGTGAGATATCAGCTTTCTGCCTTGCAGGATGAACTATAAAATATTATATCTTAGCCCTGCTCATTTTCAAGTTCCTTGCCCTTTATTACAGCCACTTGTTTATTAAAACTAGACATGGACCTAGATCAAACCTCGGCATGAAACTCTGACTGAATGTCTGCCTCCAAAGCCTGCAGCTAGCTGCAACTGCTCTCTAATGCTTAAAATAAACCCGAGCCCATTGCAACACCAAGCATCTCATCACCCCTCCTCTCTTCATCCCCCCATGAACAAAACTTCTTACTCCTGGACATGCCAGAGATGAGGGGCTCACGGCTAACTCCGTGCCCACTGACACTGAGGATGGTTGGCAGTGTCTGAGGATCCAAATCCCACCCTATCTGAAACTCTTCCCAAGCATGTACGATCAATGATGAGTCTGAAAGGATATTACACTGGATTTGTTTTGAAGCCCATTTTCATGTGACCCGTTCTGTTTGCAGGACTAGCTGGCAGTTAATTTCCTCTCACTTTCTTCCAAAACGTCCTTCCCATGTCCTTTTGTTTTATGGTCTTCACTGAGGAATGTTGTCCTCTGGATCATTTTTATTGGCTTTGCTTTTTAATAATCAGCATTTGTGTTTAATGCAGTGTTTTTTTGGTAACAAATTCATAACTTAAAAAAGCCCAGAGCAGCCCCTCGTTCCCTCGGATAGATTTGAAGTGCGATTACTCTTGTAAGTTGTAAATAAAGGGCTGGTAGCTGATGCTTAGTGGGAAGCGCTCCCAGCATATTTCAGCCTCCACTGATAAGAAAACTGCTGAGATGGGACTTCAGGGCCTCTCTGTGCTGCTCTTTTCGCTCCTGCCACAGCTGCCGGTGTCCAGGGCAACTCAAGGCCACGTGGGGAGAGACACTCGGCTGGGTTGGTTCCCTGCTGGCCTCTGCTAGAGGTTTTTTTTTTTTCCTTTTTTTCCCCATAATCTGCTCCAGCAGTTCAGCACAGGAAGGTTCAAGGGGGCAGTAACTCTTGTCAGACAGCAAAAACTGTAAGAGCCAGCTTTCTGATGCAAGCGGGTGAGGGCCTAGCAGAAGGACTGACGATCAAGTTTAGAGTCTGTTTCGGTAACCAAAAAAGAATTCTAGTGTTTAAAATCAAATTATTTTTCTCCCTGGATTACAGCTGGGATAGAAGCAAGTTTAACTCCCTGAGGCCATGTGCTCCCTCACACCCCAGAGGTCCTCCTGTGAGCCCGGCTGCTTGTCCTGCAAGCGAGTGCAGGCCAGGCTGCACTGGAGGGCTCCCCCGAGCTGCTGGGGGGTGAGGGAACATGCAGCCCCAAGGAACTGAGCCCTGCCGTGGTGGCCGCTCCCTGTGAGCTCACGCTGCCGGGCTCCCAGCAGCGCAAGGCTGGCTGCCCTCACACCACCCGCAGCAGGGAGGGTCCAGGGAGGCCCCCACCCCGAGCCTGCAAGGACCCAGTGATGCTGAGGCATGCACAGGCCAACGTGGTCCCTGCCCAGGGGCTGCCACGAACGTGTCTCGCTCACTGCTCCCAAAAAGCATGCAGAGAGAATCTTGTAATCCTGTAGCCTAGCTCCAGCCCAGCCACCAGGGGAAAGCAGCCCTCCTGGAGTAATCATCAAAAGGGCGGTGAGGGGTGGGAGGCCCGTGGCATGTCACAGGGACTGGGACTGCTGGACAAGGGCTGGGAGTGAAGGGGCTGGGTGACTGAATGATGCTGTGTAAGTGGAATGTGGGAAGAAATGCCAGGTGCTTAACTCACCATGTGGAGGCACAAAAAGAAACAACACCTGGAAACTGAGGTATGCAAATTAATTTAGGAAATGAGGACCAATGCCTGAGCAGTGAGAATGATGAGCTTTGGATCAAGCTACCAGTTGATGTGGGGCTTACAGTCCAGATGAAAGCATGCCAGAGGAGTTACTATGAAAGCAACTAGCTGAAACTTAGGGCTTGTAGCATACAAGCTGTCAGACTGGGTAATGTTCCTTTTAGGCCTTAGACAATATTAAATATATATATATATACAAAACAAAACAACTCTTTCCTGATGCGAATCTTGCCTTGCCATGATCTGAAACTTGCCTTGCCAGCACTCGTTATCATTTCTTTCTACTCAGCCTGTTGTTGGAGGAGTTACCTTCTCTCCCCTATTAGCAGTCTCTCTCTCTCTGCTTGTATTACACCACTGCAGATAGTAACTGGGGATTTTGAAGGTCCTGAAGGAAGTCAGGCTCCCATTTTAATCTGAATTCAAAGGTAACTGGGTGCCAAATTCAGAGATCTTGTGAAAGCTCCAACCCAGAGCCCTGACATTCAGAGTAGCTCTTGAAAACTTTGTAAAAAGCAAGTTTGCTGATAGTGGGCTGTCTCGAGTTTTATTTCTTTGATGGGGAGCTCTGTAAATATGCACAATGATGATGAGAAGTAGGAGAGTAAATGTCTGGCTGTCGTGTACGAATTTTCTACAGTGAAAATCACCAAAGTTATTTTACTGGCTGGTTATCTCGAAGCAGCAAGTATCCAGACGGTCGTCTCCAAATGTTGTTATTAAATTCAGCAGGAAATCCATCCTGTCCAGAAGAATTATGAGTTTCCATTGCTCCTGGAGATGTCCAGAGATGTTAGTGTGTGTGTGTTTGTGTTGCACAAGTAGCCGGCAGTGTGCAGGGCTGGGTTTTGATCTCATCCCTGAGCTGGGGGAGCTGGGTGGCAGCTGTAAAACTGATGTCAGCGTCTAGCCCGGGCGGTTATTTATGAAGGCAAGTCTTCCAAAACACCCTGATCACTCCAGCTACGAATATGTTTCACATCACAGGGCAGCATTTGAAATTAGTGGTTCAACATCCTAAAGTGGGGCCCAGATGCTGTCAGCGGCAGCCTTTGCCATTAAGAGGTTGGTGTTTGTCAGCTATTTCTGCCCAGAGGTGTGTGAGATACCACAGTTTCCCCTTTTACTTAGAAGAGGAAATAACTGTGGTGGCAATCTGGTCTTTGTCACTGCTGTAGATGCTAAACCACAGAGCACCAGTCCCTTATATATCCCACAGGGCCTGCTGGGGGTGGGAATCGCCTACCAAAGGGACAGGAAGCAGAACCCCAACCAAGGGATTTGCCCTGGGCTGCAGCCTGGAGCAGGCTGCTTGCTGCAGCAACCAGGAAGGTGTTTAGGTGGTACGATGGCCATCATGGGGAGGTCCTGCTGCTGCACCATCCCCTGGCTGACAGAGCTCCTGAATCCCCCCTGCTCTCTGTGGCACGGGAGAACCTGAATATATCCGTGGCTGTCCCCGTTGTTCCTCGTTCTTCAGGCAGCCAGTGGAGGATGGGACAGGGGAAGAAGCACAGTCAGCCTGGGAATGACCTCACAGCATAGTGTTATTCCTCAGGTCATGTCAGTCGCAAAAAATGGCAGCTGTTCTCCTGGGTAAGCTGGGAAGCCTGTTGGTGTAACCACACTGCCCAGCTACCAGCCCCTGTTTGTTTTTACAGAAAGGGAAAAGATCTAACATGTTTAGAAAAGTTCAGATTTGTCTTTAAAACTCTGGCTCAGATCATTGTATTCCTGGCAATATACGTATGTGAACACCTCTAGGATGTCTGCACCGGGTCTACATTTAGCTCTCATCATAATACCACAGCCATGTATAGCTGCCTGGCAAAAGTCTGCTAGAGAAACACAACAGCATGGGAACATGCTGCTGTAGCCTTGAGAAAACAGCAACATGCCACTGACACTGTTCAGATGTTTGATTTTATAGAAGATACCTCTGGAAATAAATAAAACCAGCCTTAGTGAGCACTTATACACTTATACACAACAGGGTGTGTTGCTGGTGATGTGACATACAATATGCCGCAGTGAGTAAATGCTGTGGTTGGTGGCATGAGGCATCCCAGTGCAGCCAGGGCTTTCGGACTTCTGGGGGCTGCTCTGGGTCCACACCAGCCAGGTCCACCTCAGCCAGAAAGCAGCCTTCACGGTGACAGGTGGCATTTCTCCAAGGTCTCCCGCGTGTCGTCGGGCCCTTTCCATCCCATGGTGGGTGTGTGGCAGTGTGTCTAAAGAGCAGCCAGTCTGGCAGGGCTCACCTGCCTGTGGTGTGTACCTGTGCCAGCAGCAGCATGCCAGCAGCTGCTGTTGTAGCAGTGCCTTGCACAGCTCTTTCCTCCCCTCGAGTCACATGTGCGTAGTGAGGAGTCACCAAGCTCCTTGGTCAGCTTTTCTACTTACACCAGTTAGTATGACCTTAGTTCAGACAGCTCTCCATATGTTTATATGCTTTATGATCAGGACATTAATTGCAAACTCATCAACTTTGGTACATTTGCAAGTTCTCATGGAGAAAGTCAAAACTAGGATTATGTTGTCCAGCTGTCTCTGGGGCAGAGTGCCCTTACCGCACTCCTCCTACTCTGGGAGCTTCAAGCCACGTGCACTTTCCATCCCAGCCCCTGTAAATGAGGCAGGGCTTTGGCCATTAGTAATGATACTGACACACAGCCAGTTACAAGAGCAACACTGAAACCACACATACAAGCTAAAAACTGTTTTCCAGTGATGAGTTCAAGATGGAGAAAGCCCCTTACGTGTTGCAGGGCTCCATACAAGGAAGAATTTGAAGAGCTGACCTGTAACATTTCCTGTCTTTCAAGTGCTGTGTTTTACTATCTAATGGCTTACTGCTGACAACTCTTGATTATCTGGTGTAGCGGAAGGATTGAGATGACCAAAGCAAAGTGAAAACAAAGATAATACGAAGCATATGGCAATTAAATGCTAAGAAAATAAAATCAGAGCACTGTGAAAGACCATAATCCCCGAGTAGCATGGACCTGGGCAGGGGTGGCCGCTGAGGACCATGTGGTGGAAGAGAGCTGCGGTTCATCCAAGTCCTTTTGCAACTCACTTTGGACTCCTTGTGCTCCCACTAGGATTAATCCACAGCCTGGGTAATCTGCCCAAGAACAGTTGAGAGCTGCTTGGTTTTTCTAACAGAGCTATATTGCTTCAATAAACTGTTGTGCACCACGTGTGTTACCAGTGGTGCTCCTATGTTAGGGCGGCATAGAAGAACAGCAAGTATTTTGCACCATTGACCACCTCTTCTTTCCATGCTGCAGACACGGGCTGGACAATTTGTGGTATTTCCCGCCCTACCCAGCCTGTGACGGGCAGCTTTCCACATCAAATTGCCTGCAAGTGGAGCTCAGCGCAGGTGTATGCGGGAAGTGACTGGGAACCAGGCCCAGATGTTGCAAGACGTCTCCTGCTCCCAGCCAAGCTGCTGGGGGCTGTCAGCACAGCCTGCTGCTAGCTGGGGAGGCTTTTGGGGGATAAACCCAAGGGCATCCAGCCATGCTTGGCAGCTCGGCTCAGCTCAGCTCTCTCCCTGGGCTCGGGGTGCTGCGTGCTGTGGAGGACGTGAAACCTCAGTGCACTGTTCAGCTACGAGTTTTTGCAAATTTCTGACAACTCCTTTCAAGCAGCTTTTCTCTAAAGCAACCATCCTCACTCCTTCCCGCTGGCAGCGTGACCCTGGAATAAGCGTATCATAGTTTTGGCATGTTTGGGACATGCTACCACAGTACAGCATATTATGTGGCAAGAACAACATATGTTTTGGAAGGGAGTTCAGTTTATTTTAGCTGCTCCAAATTTACTTGACCTGTTTAATCCAGCTTTCACACTACATCATCTCAGTCACTGGGATTGCTTTTAGGTCATGCCCCACACAACATGTGCAGCCAGTTGGCCTTTCATCTGTATGCTTAATTGTCCAAAATGGTTTCCATGTGATCAACACAAACCCCCACATCCGTGGTAGGCCAGACTGCGCCATCCTCCCTCTCAGTTGGTGGGCATGGGGTCAGGCCCATGAGGAAGGCATTGCATGCAATTGGTGAGCTGGGAGCTTCCTTGGGGACCTTACTGGGTTGCTCCCTGCCTGGGTTGGCTGTAGGCAACACTGATGCAGTCACCGAGGGGAAGAGGAGGCATCTGCTGTCACCACCACTTCTCCCAGGGAGAGTGGCTCAGCCCCGCTCCTGCCCTGGCTCCTGCCAACAGAAACAGCCTTCACCCACCCGTCAGCCACTCCCTTGCCTGATGTCTGAATCGTGCTGGAGATGTGAGGCGGAGTTGGGTGCTAGAACTTTACACAACTCACAGTTACAGAATACACCCGTGTGCCCTGCTCAGAAACTGGCTCCCACTCCTTCAGAGAGAGCCAGGCACCCTCAGTCAGGCATTCGTGAGAGCAGGACCAGCTGGGGCTGGGGCCAGGGACTGCAAAAGTTTCCACATTTGCCAACGCCAGTCTCGCAGACCAGTCTGCTAACTCCATCCTGGGCTTCTTGCTAGGCAACCGAATGTGCTAAGAGGAGAAATCAGGAAGATCATTTTCACACCTGGCTTACTATGCACAGGATATTTTTTCCTCTCACTGCAAAACCATTGCACCATGCCACTTGTCTTCCCTAACATTTCAATATTACTGTAGCCAAGTGCTTTCTGCACTGAAATGGTTTCAGTGCCTCCAGGTGTCCAAACAAACGGAGTGCTTCGAACAGGGTTGCAGAAATCAGGCTCATCCATGCTGGGAAGGTCCCCTGGAGCTGGTGAGTGCCCTGATGTATGCCTCAAGTTAGCATGGAGATAGTTGAGGAGCTCATGGAAGAAAGCAAAGCCAGGGTGCTGGGCTGTAACCCAGATGCAGGCAACCAGGAGTCCCGCCTTCTGAAAAGCTGTCCTTCCAGTTCTCTGCTGAGCCAGGCATGGGGACTGCATGAGGAACAGACGAGCAGCCATAACCATGACTCGACTGCAGAGGCCCTGCTTTGCTTCCTGTGGGTGCAGTGAAATGGCCCTGCTCAGACACATGCTTCTTTTCCATCTGGAAATGGCCATGTTTAGGTGCCGGGTAAACTCTGCGTAGTTGGTCGACCTGTTTCTCCATGCCCTTCTAACAAACTTCAGGCCACAGAACTTCAGGCTTGAAATAAAGAAGTCACAGAAGACCAACAACTGTGAAATACCAGCAATGGGGGGAGCTGAGAAAGGTAAGAGAAAAAGGGGAGGTAGGAGGCAACTGGTAACTTTTAAGCTTGCAGTTCCAATTATCTCATGCACAGTCACTTGCAAACTAAGTCTTTAGATGAAGGGCCCTCTGCTGAAGTTTGTCAGCTTTAGAACTGTCTCATTCCCGTGACAGAGAATGGAGCAGATTTTAAACAGCTGGGTTTTTCAGAAGACCAGTTGTAAGGACTTTTTTTTTCTTTTTTTTTTTTTTTT
>VXAV01004184.1:503598-520752 GCA_013399715.1 Alectura lathami
CAATAAAGGAGGCGAAGAGCAGCAAGGCGCTATTTAGAGGCTGGGGGGCAGTGGCTACCACCTCTGTGAGTGTCTGCATGGAATTGCTCATGAAATTACCCTTTTTTTGTTTCTCCCCCTCATCCAGTTATATCTCTCTGTTTGCCATTGTTTTGCAGGTTTGCAGACAGTGAGTTTTAAGGTATCATTTCCTATTTTTTTTTCTGGTGTTTTCCTGCATTTTAGTTCTCTGAGTTCTGCTGGCTATAATCAAAGAGGGCATAAGTATGTCTGGCTCCTTGGAAGTCCATTGAGTTGTAACTTTTCCTTATATTGTGAAAGCATAAGGAAAACTTGTAAGAAGCTGGCTGGATCTCAGTTTCTCATGCCTGCTGCTCAGATATGTTCAGGCGTCCTGTAGGAGAAAGCTTTGTTGTAGCGCTTGGGCTTTCTAGTCTTTGTTCTCATCTGGTGAATGGGAGGCTAGCAGAAAAAAAATATGAAGATCTTTGGCTTGTATCTTACTCCCCTTAAAACATCCAAAAAGGTTTTGGCTATGCTTTGCTTTTCCTGTAGGCATGAGTTTCGGAGGTTAGCTAGGCATGCAGGCTCTTCTTCAGTCAGTCCATGGTTACTGTACTTCCCTGCTCATGGAGGAGCAGCGCAGCCTCTGCAGGCCACCTGGCGGCCTCCTCAGCAGCCGCCTCGCTCCCTGGGGGTGGGACGCGGATGGTGGCACGTTCCCCTGCAGCTTGGTGCCTGGTGCCTCTGCACAATCCAGGCTGCTGCTCCAAAGTGTCACCAATGGGCTGGGCCTGCCTCAGTTCCGGCCCCAGAGAGAGTTCCAGTAAACCTGAGGCAGATGTTTCCCAGTACGTCTGGTTACTAAATAAAGTTTGTGAAAGTGCTGGGAGAGGCATCGTTTGAATGAGGTTTTGTGGTTCCAGTGGGTTGTACCGAGGCCTATTTCCTTGTTTTTTTTTTTTTTTTCCCCCTCTGCAGTTGTGAGGATGAGGTGATGGGTGACAGCATTACTTCTAGTAATAATGAATTGCCCAGTGAACAGATGTGGGCCTGACAGCTGGTGTTGTTGAGCCTGGGGTTTGCAGGTAGTGTCCCTTAGTTCGGGAGGTGAGTGCTAGAGAAAAGCAAGGTTGTGCGTGGTGTTCTCTTTTTTAAGAACCCCAACCAATCATATGCTACACACTTTTCAGGAGGGAGCGTTTTTATGTCCTTCTAGGTAGATGTTTCACTTCTTAGTGGAAAGACCTGACTGTCAGCGTCTAGCACTTGGTGCTTCAGGCTCCTCTTTTGCCATTGTTTCTTGTGTAAGTCTTCTTGAGAGGGGTATGGACAAAGCCTTTCTGGCTTGCTTGGGCTGTGTTGTACTGCACTGCCTGGAGCCCTGAGCGCCACTGCAGCAGGGCAATGTGCAGGCTGTCCAGCTGCTCATGTACCTGCTGGAGGGCTGAGGTGGGGCTTGGGATGTGGTGTGATGTGGCTGACTTAAAAATAGTAATCTTGGTGCACTATTTAAATTGTGTTTCAATGAAAAATAATGAAACATTTTTATTTCCAAGTATGAATGTTATGTGAAATCCCTGTTATAAAATCCCTATTTTTCCTAAAGCAGGAATTACTTGGCTCCTTATTGTCTTTTGACTTTATTCATATATAACAGGAAGGCAAAGCACTTGATAATTAAGAATAAGGGAAAAGTAGTTTGATCATTTATGTTGATGCTGTATTGTTTGTTTTGATTTTGTTTTCAATATGGAAAAGTTGTTTCTGAGGGATGACGTAGAAGTTGTGGTAACAGGGAATTAGGACTTTGCTGTTTGTCTGCTCAGTGTTCGCTCTGGTTTCTATGGAGTGCTAAACCTGGGATGCTGGCATCTGGGGAGCCCCCAGTTCTGGTAGAAAGGTATATCAGTTCTGAACTTGGCTTTCTGGCTATAGCTGGCTGTGGGAACAGAGCTCTTGGCAAGTTGTGTACTGAAGAGCAGTATGTCTTGTGCTTTAAACGGTAATTTACTAATTAATGTGCTTTTCTTCTACGGGGCTCAGCTGGGAGCATATGCCATCAGATGGAAGCCTCTTTTTTTCCTAGTGTTTTAGATCTGCCTGACTCCTTGGCCAGCCTCTCCCCTTGTACGCACACACGCATACATACGTTTTCTGAGTCCCTCTTATGCAAACTAAGCAGACCTCTCAAATCTTCCCAGCAGTGAGGCTTGCTGTGCAATGTATGTCTTGTAGCTTTGTAACACAGTGACAAATGTCAGATGTGCACTACGTTTGTAGGGATGATCACAGGCCTAAAAGAACTGTGTGCTGGTCTGTCTAGTCAATAGATGTTTCTGTCTTTTAATGGAAGGAATCTCTCATGTTAGAGGCAGTATACTTGAAGTACCAAGTTAGTTTCATGACATCCTCATTTTAACTTTTCTCAAGAAAACCATACCACTCATGGCTTTTTTTTTTTTCAGTATTTTAATACAGCATTAAAATGCTAGAATACTAGAGGAAAGCTGTATACTATCCAGCAAATAAGGCACATGTCGGAATGCCATTTTATGGACAATCCACACCAGAGGTTTTACAGTCTCTTTAGCAACATAGTCACTCGGTAAGCAAGCTGTCATCTTGATGCTGAAGCAGAACTGGTACCTCCGAGGCCGTTGTCCATAGGTTCTGTTTTTGTTTTAGCTGTACAAGTTTATTAACAGTTACAGAAAATGAAATTGTACAAATAGCCAACTGAGTCTGACGAGGTCAGTGGGTACAGCTAAAGAAGTATAATAGTAATTAGGTTAAATTTTTTTAAAGCTGAAGAAATTCATAAGATACAGTGTTAGTTTTAGCACTAGTACACAATGCAGAGAGTGCTGTACTAAATAACCTTTTAAAGGAAACAAGAATCCAGTACAGGGTTGGGCAGACCTCCCATTTTAGCATGGTAAAATATCAAACTAAAAACCCAATCCTTCATAATATAATCAAACTACATGAAATGTAAAGTGTAAAATTGCTTCAAATACGTGCACATGCATATTCTATATTGCTATGAGTTCTAATTAAAATAAACATAAATCTCTACAATCATCTACTTCAATCCATTTCTCTTACATCCTTTGATTAATATTATTGCTGTAGCCGGTACTGCATAGCTGAGCTCACAGTCTGCAAAGAGTTGTGAAAGTCGAGTTGTCAGACAGTATCCCAACCAACTCTTTTCCCCTCTCACCACAAAAAAGGGCAAAAACTACCATTTGAAACTGAATGCTTGTGCTTCAGAGTCTCTGTAAGCCAAGTCTCTGTGGTGCTTTCAGCATCTTCTGTCCCTCACAAGGTCATAAAGTGACAGTATACTGTTATTTGCTCTCACTTGCTATATGTCTAGTGATAGCTTTTTCTAGCAATCCTTCCCCAAATACACATAAATAAAATGTATAAGCATTTTCGTATAAGTCTAAGCACTTGAATAATATATTGGTTACTTAATACTGATATTTTCATCCAAGGATAACAAAAACAATATGGCTTAAAGAATTGCAAGGTTTTTTGTCAGAATTATGTACCAACTTTCATATAATATTTTATGTAGACAATATTTCCTTCTTAATGTAGTTTTGTTGCATACTTTATACAGACAAAAGCATTGTAAAAAAAAAAAAAATTAATTACTTCCATCAATATTTTCTTGAGGATACATCCTTAGTTCTGCAAAATACTTAAGAAAACTCTTACCTCTGTTAGTATCCTAGTTGAGAGGAAGGCCCTTTTGAAAGCTTCCGAGTTGTAAAAACTTTTCCCCAAAGAGCAAACAATACTTTTTTAAAAAGGCCCTCAAATATATACAAAAAAGTTACTGCAAAGAGTTTCCAGATAAGATAACAATTCAGTATTACAAGAAATATTTGTAACCATTCAAAAATTTTAACATCTAAAAAGGTTTCCAAAATACACACATAGTATTAAAAAAAAAAAAAAAAAGAAAGAAACTCTATGTCAAGTATAACTCAAGATAAATACACATCTGCAAGTAAAACTGTAAAATACTTCATACAGGGGTAAACATTTATATCAATCATCTATAGCTAGTAACTGCACACGATTGTCCCTTTGAAATTCATCCTAGAAACACCATCATCCCTGTGTCTTAAGATCTCAGTCAGCCCTCTGAGCACTTCAGCAAAATAGCAACATTAATGGACAGCAGTGGTTTTGCAGATAGGAAGGAGATATGTTGGAGTGATATCTTAGAGAATGGTTTTGTGTGGGGATAATTCCATCATGTTTTAAAATGTTGGCAAAGGCGAGTGGAAAATGCATGTCAATTCCCTTAAATCATCAACATGTGTTTTTAAAATCATTGCATACTATTCAGTGGATAACTCTCAGGATCCACACTACAAAAAACAATATTCCATGTGACTGCAGGACATAAAGAACTGATCTATGAATACTAACATTTCCAAAAGCTCTTAGCTTCTTAAAATATTAAGTAGTTTTATTGGGGGAATAATGGCTAGAGCTTCACAGGTATGCAACCCACTTTTAATCTAAATGTCATGTTATGCAAAAGGTGAAATATAGAGTACATCTTGATAAAGGCTTCTCTCAGACATACGTAACTTCACATTTTAGTTTACAAACTGTGTCCCATATAATGGGGAACCTTAAAATACACTTATTTTCAAAAATAATATATACTCTTGTGTATTTATTTGAAATTAAAAGGCTACTTTGAGACAAAGGCCTCAAATTTTGCTTGTGTGGCATCATTTTATGTCTGTGTTAGCAGCAGTAGAAACTGGCTAAAATGGGGCCATCCTTTAAGCTACAGGGATTTATTTCATTGCCATTAAAGGAAGTATTTGTAGCAACTTTGGATTAGAGCTGCATCAAGCTAAAACAGCTAAAAAAACTATACTACTGATTTTGAATTACTGATACTTTTCTCCAGAGCAGTGCCAATGCCAAATTCCATGTGAAATGTTCTGACCGACTAAAGAAACAATATGAGATTTTTTTTTCTCAAGAAATAAATCAATGTTTTAAAATGCCCAAAAGAGCAAAAAGGGTGAGGAGAGGAACCACTCACAAGAAACACATGCGTGTTGGATGGATCTGTAGGTAGATAAACCTCTGCAGATGCTTGTTGTTGTCTAAAATTGGGTTTGACAAATAAATGCACAAAAATAAATTTATCTCAGGTACACCCCTGGGAATAGTCAGTTCAGGGAGATTTGTATTGATTTAAAATTCTTTACTGGAACAGCTTTGTTTCTGACTAGCTGTGTAAAAATCCCTTTGACGAATACTAGCTAAATGCAGAGCTGGTAAAAGCTTCCCAGTCAAAGTATGAATTTTCATGTGTTCTTTAAATTACCTTAAAAAAAAAAAAAAAGTTAGAGAAGAGCAAACTACATCTTGTAATTCATCTTTTTTTCTATTATTTTTAAATGTGAAATCAAAATTCACTAATTTTTCTTTTGTGCCAATGGCCATACGTTATTGTATGTTGCTTTAGACCTGTGTGTTTCTCCAGAGAGATGCAAAGCACACAGAAAAGCAGATGCCTGGGGCTGGATGCTAGAATCCTGTTAGCAAACCTCGGCAGGGAGGAATGGAGGAGCCTCGTGCGTGCTTCCCCAGCTACCAGCTTGTTAGGGAGAGGAAGATTTTCAGCCCCAAGCAGGACAAAATGGGGTTGTCCTGCATGCTGGGGGAAAGCCTGAGTTGAGCCCTGCTGTCACAGGGGTGAGGGCACTATGTCCGGGTGCCTTGCAGCTCTGACACGGACAGTGAGGGCAGTACACTGCTCCCAGCCCTGGGAGGCTGTGGCCTGAGTTAAGCAGGGCAAACTAGGGCAGTGTCTAGCTTCTAGCTTCTCCCTGCATGTTGTTCTTTATCTGCTCTTCCCCAGCGTAAGTGCAGCAGAAAATCTGTTTTCCTCCTTGTTATTTTAGATATGCTTAATATTACTTAAATACTTTGTGTCTGCTGCCTGGAAAAAAAATATGGGATAAATATTGAACTCTTTCAACTATGCTTTTAAGAATTATTATTCTACACTGACAGGTGTTAAATATGTTCAACTTTAACATATATATATTTTTAGGAACTCTATTTTAAAATAAAACCTGAAAGCACCACCATGCAATGCTGAATCTGGATAAACAACTGTTAAGAGGGCACTGTCATGAGAATAGTTATGATTGCATATAATGGTATGTGGTACTGGATCTTTGTTCAGAATCTGGTGGTATGCTCTGTACTGATGTAGCTATACCAAGGGATGTGCTATTTTACTGGCTTAGTGGTTATCATAAGACAGGAATTATTTAAAACAAAATGCTCAGTAGCAACATTAGAATTTCAGGGAGGAAAATAATTCTCTTATTTTCACCTGATGGAGTTCGTCTACTTGTCCTTTAGCTGGATATGAAGCATCAAGGAGATTTTTGTTTGTGTTCTATTAAGTGCTCAAAAGGAGAAAACAGATCTGGTTTAATATGTGGTTCTTTCAATATCATGCATACTTGAAGCAAAATATCAAGATTAATGCTAGAGGTCAAGCTTTGAAAATCTACCCCTAAAATCACGTGTATTTTCTTTTACGGGGAAATTAGTATCTTTATTTAGAGACTTTCTCTAAGGAAATTCTTCTGAGTCTGTGCAAAAGAATGCATTTCTATTTGAAAAAGCTAAAACTGTATATCTTGACTGACGCAACTGAAATATGTTATTAGTGTTAACTTCAATAATATTCTTCAGCCATTTTAGTTGGTAGAATTGCCAGCTGGGCAAAATCAGTTTCAAAGTGATTAATTTTAGTTAATATTTTAGCATTATATAGCATTTTTCATGCAGTGATGTCAAAACACTAGGAGATACTAAGAGAGCCTCACAACACTGCTGTGAGGTAGGTATACTAAATATTATTATCCCCCTTTTTGCAGCTAGGGGAACTGAGGTCCAGAAGGATCTTGTAGCTTGCCCCAAATCAGTGAGCTAATGGAAGGGTCATGGTCAGAAGCAACAAACCCCAATGTTTTTCCATCGCTCTGACCAGTGGGCTGTATCACTCGGGCTACACATAAATAACAAAGTTTGCAAGATATCTACATAATCCTACCACCAGAATAAGAAGAAACAATTTTGCCCTGTTTATGGCAGAAATGGTCAATGTTTCACCTTAGAAAAAAATTGTAAAGAGCTTCACATTTACTATAAGAACGCTTACTGAGTTTTCAGCTTGCTTTACAAAAGCTTGACTGTACATACTGGTTACATTTTGGTATTACTTGTCATAAAACCCTCTCTGTATTAGCATTATGTAATTAATCCTCAACACAGATTTAATTCACATCAAGTTATTTAGGATTTAAAATATTTCCACTAAGTATTCACACAAATCAATCTCTCTAAAGGTAACTTCACAAAAATAGAAATCGTTGATTTTAAAAAACAGAACAAAACAAAACCTAAAACACACAAACCATTATCCCTGTAATTTTTCTTAGTGAATAATGCAAGTGAATTGCTTGTTGTGTCCTTTTGCCAGCGTACTCTTACACAGACATACAAACAGGATACTGTCTCGAGGTACTTTCAGTTTATGGTATTTTTCCAATCCCTGATGAGATACTTCTTTGCAACAGGATTCCCCTGCCCAAAGTTCTACCTGAAATGGGACAACCAAATATAACTCCTACATTTCTTCTAAGGTATAGAGGTGTTTCAGGAAGACAGAAAAGTGGAAAGATGATTATTGTGTAGAGTGTTCGTCATGCCTCATAACACCTTATGTCTAAAAAGTTTTACATTATAACAAATTTGTACAGTAGAAAACAGGACATTAAAATATTTCCAGAAAGTGGCTTTAAAACTACTATAAATATTAAGTTTGGCTAATCATTCAATGAAGGGTTTTGGGGACAATTTTTAGCATTCTTATCCCCCATTATTCACAGTAAATTTAGTGTGCTTGCAGCCTAATGAGTAGCCCGTATGCATATAGGGGCTGTTGTGACAGAATTATACGACAAGAGAAGGATCTGTTAGTCACACAAGCAAGCCAATTTTATCTCCTCCAACAACCTCTTGGAATCCTACGGGTCCCATTATGGCATTCCCTTTCTGTACAAACCACACCCTCAAACAATTATTCACTTTTTTTTGCCACATCCTGCAAAAAATGATCTTGCCTAAGCCCTGCCCAAGTGACACTAACAAATAGAAAAGTCCAAGAAAGCAGCAGCACAAAAACTCTCAGACTTTCTAAAACTGGGAAAACAATTATTTTCCTTCTTTTATGCTGTGGCTTGTTTAATCTTCCTTTGTCTTGTCATATAATAGGAATAATGTTCGTGTTGTGGGTGAGTGCTTGCAATTAGTGGCCCCACAGTTACTTAACCTCTGCAAAACCCAATTATCATATACATTCCATGTGAATGTTATATCTTGCCTAATGAATGGTACTTCATTTCACCTGGCCATGATATAGGGTCTGTGTAAACAATCAGCAGAACCTGCAGCTGTGGTTCTGTTGTGAACACTATCAGTAACGCTTATCTAAGTGTGTACATATATATATGTAAGCTTACATATATATGTATGTCTACAAATTCACCATAGTCCTGTAAATACCTGTTGCATGTGTGTGCATATGCAGGAGAAATGTTACATTCCATTAATGGTAAGGCATACTGTTAGGTTATAGATAGGCAATATTGGCAATTGTTTTAGCTTTTATCTTGATTTGTTGTGTTGCTGTTGATCTCATGCTGCCAGAGGATCTCTAAGGATGACGGGGACAGGAAGAGGCCACTTGGAAGGTTTATTGCACACGGCGGCAGTAGTAGCCCAAAACTTTGCACTTCTCACACAGGTGCTGAGGATGTTCTTTGCTCTGGTCTGAAACATCCAGGCCGTCCGGCTTTTCCAGGGGTCTCTGCAGAGAAGGAAGGAAATAAGATTTGATCCAAGGTTTTGTTACTGCTGTTAGCCTTCACTACGTGTGCTAAACCTACTTTTCTGCTTTACCTAGCTTTCCCCTGGCAGTTGCAAAGGTCCTGTATTTCTTTCCTGAACAGACAAAATGTTTTCAACTCTTTGCCTTGTAGTGGCACAGAGTAGCCTCACAGTCTTGAATGTTGTTCTTCCTAAAGATGGTGTTTCCTTTGCTGTAGGTGAACTAATGAAAGCGTGAAGTGGGGAGTGTATTGATGTGGTCACACAAAAATTTGTTCCCTAGGCTCCAGTAACTGAGATGTCCCATTATCATTATAGGCATTAGCAGCCCAAGCATGGGAATCCCATTGACCAGCAATGCCAGGAGGGGTTAACAACAGGAGGATTAGCTGCTGCTGCAGGAAAACTGTCTTACAAATGCACAGATGCTACACAGATAAGTAAGGTCTTCCCAATACTCAGTCCCATGTTTACAAGGCTGACATGTTTTAAAGTAGAGCAGCTGCAAAGCTATTAACAAAAACAACAACAAAACAGTAAAGAACCCAAAACACAACCTCTGTACTGAACCTGACTGGTAATTTGGCTATACTGTTTAATCACACTTGTGGAATTACAGGGCTGGGAGTATATTCAGCTAAACAAGGGAACAAAACTGCTCTGGTTACAGTAATCTCTATGCTTTAATGCTCCATGACGTGAGAAGTTTCACAATCACTTTGAAAATGTTAAATATTGTAGTAGGGAAGTTACTGTTTGGAAAAGCTAATTGATGAAGAGGTGATAGAGGTGTGAGGTAGAACATAATACTAATGTGCTCAGTTTGTTTTAAAACAAACAAAATGCCCTAACGCAATTTTTCTTGGAATGTACCTGAAAAACTATTTCAATGCGCAATGCCTCTCCATGAAGGAGAGTTCTGTGGAGTAGTTCTGTGGGGCTGTGGTAGCGACAGTGAATGATATGAAATCTGATAATAAAGCACAAGCTTCTCACTGTTCTTGTAGGGATAGCAGACTATTGCTTACCTTTTCAAGCTATGATTCTTGGAACAGGGAATGGGTTAAAATTACAAAATTATGCCATTTATCTTTTCATACCTTCCCTAGATACTGCAGGCTTGCCTTCCTCTGTAAAACCTTAAAGTACAGTTGATCTTCTAAGTTTCCTAGGTACTTATAAGTTCGGCATTTCAAAGCCACCCACCTAAGTCCCAGTGAATAGGAAGAATAGAGACTTTTGAAGCTTTTTTTTTTTTTTTTTTTTTTTTGAAATGTAACGCTGTAAGAACTGCTCATAGTCCAGAGAATGGAAGGGTTTCACAGCTTTCAGCAGTGAAAACGAGGTAAAATATATTCTTTTCCTATTACGCTAGAATAGGGATGTCTTCAACTTCTTTTTGTGACCAGTTGTTTTGGATTATAAGTGCAACACTTGTTTATTATATCGCACAGCTAGAAGAAAGAATGTATGGGAGTAATTCAGTGATGATTGTCAATGGTTTGTTACCAGTTCAGGATTCCTACCCATGGCTTGTTTCCTAAAGTTTTCTCTGTCCTGGGCTAGAGACTGTACGTCTTTCTAAGCATAAGCTTGTTTACAATTTAATTGCAAGTTGCATTTCCTGTACCAAGTATGGGGTGCTTGGACCTGTGTTGGTTGAGGATAAGGAAAGGGGCATTTCAAATCAGAAATGGCAAACCTGTTTTTCAGCTTGCAACGCAACCACTGGTGCATGCTGGGCTTCTGCCACAACACAGCTAAGCTGAATAAGCTTATTGGGTCAGAAAAACTGCCCCTATGCCTCTTCTGCTGCCTATTCCACCAACATCTGCCCACAAATTTTCTTCAAGAATTTGCCTTACATGAATCTCCCTAAAGATGATGCCCAGGCTCAGGAGCCTCAAGAGTTAATTTATTCTCCTCAATGGAGAATATTAGAGCTTTGAAATGCTATACTTAAAACAGGCTATTTGACTCAGCTCTGATTGCTTCTACATGCTAGCTCTGCTCTGATTAAAGAGAAAAAATACAGCAGTTATCATGTTTATTGATATAAGCCAGATTTTTTTAATACACATGGCCTTGGGAATCATTTTTCCTGGAAATAGTGCAAAGGACATTGGGAATGCCTTGAAGCGCCAAGAGTTTTTGGACTGCTTTCAGAAACAATAGCTCTCCATGGTTTGCTTTCCCCCTGCGTTGATTGAGCTCAGCTTTTTGGCCCGTGAAGCATTTCGATTTCAGAAATGTTATTGTTAGCAGTGTGTTACGACACAGAGGCTGGGGAGAGAGGGGTTACGAGGCAGGAAACCAGGTTGCCAAGGGCCGACTGGAAGGAGCGGAGCAGGGCCTGTGCTCTGCCTCTGCTGAGGGCTGAAGCCTCAAAATGGTGGTGGGCTCCCATAGCTGGCACCCTAAGAAACATGTCAATCCAGCTTGTACAGAGAATGAAGCCCCAGCTTACCTCTGTGGGTTTTCTGTAAGGCAGAAACCCGCGCAAACACTCCGAGAAACAGCTGTTCTCCCCTTACTGCTGTTTCTTACTACTCACGTTCCAACCTTGCAGAGGCCTTTAAGGCAGTACCTTGACAGCCTTGCGACTTCAGTGCTGAGCTAAAAGGGCAGGATGTTAGACAGACAAAGAGCTGCGTGTGGAGAAGCTGGGCTTTGCTGGTACAGCTGAGGCTGACCCAGGACCACTCTCATCAGCTTTGTGTGGTGGAAGCAGAAGGTGAAAGAAGATGCTGACCACCAGAAGAGTGCTGCAGGTTTGGGCTGCTGCACACCATGGGTGAATTTCAGGAATTGTCTGAATGGTGCAGAAGATGCACATAGTCGAGGAGGCTTCGGGAGGCTCCTCCTGCTGCTCTCAGCTCTGTGCTGCTGACAGGCCGACTGCAGGAAGGCTCGGCCTCTTGGTCAGAGTGGGTCTGGGGAAGGGGACAGGCTGCTTGGCTGAGGAAATGATGCCTTCCCTTAGGAAGGGGTGAAATGCACCTTGTAAGACAGCAGGAAACACTGCTGTGTATCTCTGGGAAGGGTATTCTCCTTTCTGTTAAAGGCAGAATTGAAATATAATATTTGAGGGTTTTTTTTGTTGTTTTGTTTGGTTCTTAATGCAAGCATACCGGATTTGGCAATCTACTTCCACTAAAAACCATGGGGATGGGCATTTTTCAATTTCTTGGTCTTATGCATCTCTTTCTTTTGCATTCTTTGGTAGTTGATGTGTGGAAATAATCTTGTGTAGCTCCACCAGGAAAGCATTTGGTGGCAGTGACTAAAGCTGTTGCCTGAGGGGAACAAAGCTGAACTAAATTTAAATTTATATAGCAATTCCTGTCCTGCAAATTAACTTCTGATTGTGAACTATTGCTCCCCTAGTCTACATGTACCAATTGAAATCTGCATTACACAAATCAGTTTAAAAAAAAAAAAAAAAAAAAAAAAACAACCAAACATACTCCAAAAACACAGTGTTAGATGTTAGAGAAAATGTCAGTAGAGCACCTGCTGTCAGGGAAATTATTCTTAGTGGAAGCAAAATCGGTGCTTACATTTCCATTTAGAAGTTTGAATTTTTTTATTGCTTTAGAGTGGAACAATTTGATTGTACCATAGATAGATGAGAGATCATATCAAAATTCAAATGTAAGTGTAAGTAAATTTCTGGACTCACTACCTCAAGCCTTCATGGAGCAAATGAGATCAGTAAATGACAGGTTAGACATGCATAAAAATGGATTCCACAGCTACAGCTGGCAGGATAACAGTAAGGGTAACAGTCTTTAGGAGCCTTAGCTCAAAATGCTTCTCTCAAGACACAGGCACTGTGGAGAATTTGAAACTTTCTAGTACAACAAAAAATTATGCACTGGGTAAAAGGATGAAAAGCAATGTGGGTTCTTGAGCAGCAGAGCCTCTGCTCTCCTGCCCTCATGGGGTGAACAGGAACCCTACCACAGCCCTCATTAGTGGCTGTGGATCAGAGGCAGTGATAAGGAGGCTTCAGGTCTGTGGCATGACAGCAAGCATCCTCTGTCAGCAGCATGCCTCTGGAACAGGCCAGCTGGGGGTGAATGAGAACCACCTGAGCTAAACAGCAAAAATCTCTCTTGGGTTCAGAGAAGCAGTAGTGCGGTGATCTGTTTTCCCACTGCCAGGGCATGCAAGGGTGGAATTCAGTGGTTCCCCTCCAGCAGCTTGGGAAGGAAAGCCTAAAGAGAAGAGGTCATACTTGTAGGCCTGAATCTGCTGGTTTCTCTTTTGGACTTCAGTGTGATCAGAGCCATTGCTCCCCATGCTGAGGGAAGAGAAGTTGCACCTGGGTAGGGGAATTATGATGGAACCACTGCATTGCCTGTGGAAGTAGTAGCTTGGATATCATGAAGAATGTATTTACATACCAAATTATTTTCAGTCCAGCAATAAATTCCTGACAGCTGGAAGTAAGTCGTGTCCAAGAGGACAAGTCAGTCACCAGATGGCTGGTTCTGCACCAGTGCAACAGCTGTCATCACATACAGCACCAGAGTCAGCCACAAAGCCAGAGGAGAAGCCTCGATAAGAGGCCAGCCAGGAAGCAACCACAGGCAGGGGAGGAAAATGAAAATTCAGAGCTTGGCGTCTGGGCTGTTACTGTGCCAAGAACACTGGTGAACAGCTAAGAGGACTGGCTCCATGCTGGAGCAGTGTAAGAAGGAGCATAAACAATTACAGAATCCAAATTTCTTGGAAGAATGAGGAGTAGAATTAAGTCCCGTCTGAGACTTCTCTTTATGTTTAGGGTAGCTAATGTAACTATGCAGGAAACTACTTCTGGAATAGCCATCTAGTAACATGGGCAGGGCACTTCTTTGCTCCCCTGTTCCTCAGTAAGACTTGAGCTCAACAAGCCTCTGATTTTTGCCTCACATCTTATGAATTCCTGTAAGTATTCCCGACAGAGATTTAGTCATGAAAACAAAAATGCATGCAGTTTCCTTGGAACAAGGAGCAGTTTTGCAGCTCAGGTGTGAGAGCCACCTGATTTTTCCACTCTGAAGTAGTCAGGAGAAAGGCAATAGACCTGCCAGTCAGGCTCTTGTATTACTACTTGTCATGCATGCTCTGCCATCTGTCTTAAATGCAGAGATTTAGAGCTGTATTTATAGAGCACTCTGAAGTATATACACAGCTGTAAAATTGCTGAGGAGACTCTTCCTGCCCCAGAGAGATTAAAAGCTGATTCCCACAGATAGGGTATGTGGAATAAGAGCACAGAGCTGAATAGAGACTTTCCTTGCCGGGAATTGGCACAGGCTCTTTTCACTCCAGGAAACAGCCTTCAGGAACAAAGAGCAGGTGGCAGGGAAGTGTTGCTGCTCTCATCTCCAGGGACCAACTAGTGAAAGGAATGCATAGGAAATAAAGATTTTAGCATAGCTGTAGAAACCATTCACAGGTCCAGCATATGTGCTTGAATGGCTGCCCCACAGCTATCCAGCAGAGATTACTATCTTCAGTATGGTAATAGTATTGCTTGAGCCGGTTAAATGGAACTCACGCTCAAACGACCGCTTGTGAATATAGTGTGGATGAGTCCTACAGGACTGAGTAAAGCAACTGGGGAAGATGAAATAGTGAGACAGAGATGACAGCTAGAGCAAAGGGCAAGCCTGGAAATTGAGAATCAACTCCTAATTCACAACAGAATATATCAAGCAATCCTGAATATAAGACTTTCAAGTTTTTCTCCTAAATTGGACAAAAGCATCCTAATCTCCAGTATTCAGGGTTGACATAACAAAGCATGTGGTTATGTTTCAGCTAGTCAACAGACTGTACAGATGTTGGTGTACTGGGTGAGAGACTGGGGGAACACAGAGATGCTCACTTGGCAATAGTGGAGGATGGGGGAGTATCCTTGGAGATGGTTGCTGTGTCTAGTCCTAGATCCATACCTTCCAGCCCCTCTGCCTGGCATGATGTGTGACATGGGGGATGTTGATCTGACCTGGTATGAGTTCTTGTGTGTAGACAGGTGACAGTCTAGTGCCTACTCTTTCACGTTATATACACTTACAGAAATGGAGATGCTGTGATACGCCCTCACCAGGGAAATGTGGTAACTGACTGTTTTTAGATGTGGTCTGAGCTGTTCATAGATGGGTAATGTTTATACTTCTGGCGGCTCTTGTAGCTCGACATAAAGCTGGTTAATGTTGATGAAGCAACAATGATTAGCATCTGCTGACAAAATCACCCCTTTCTAATAACATTCAAAACATTATTGTGACCTAATAGATGGAAAAAAAAAATTACCAAATGGTAGGGTAACGAGTAAGAAAAAGATGCTGATTTATAACATATTGCATAGGGGATATGTTGACCAAATTGTTTTGGAGAAGAAATCATTTATTTTCCTAGAAGTAAATACTGTCTGAAGTAGAATAGAGGTCAGACTTCTTCTGTCTGGCTAGTTCATCTGGACATTGTTAATTTAAAAATAGATATATCAGTTGTGAATTGTACTATTACCATATTGTATAGTGTGGTAACTTTGTAGTATAGTGACAGAATAGACACTACAAAGCAGCAATGTCAATTTATTTCATGAATGATGTGTCTGTGAAGTTACCTGTGTCTAAGAAGTTATCCGTGTAGGTACTGAGTGTAAAAACAGCTTCTAGGGACAGACAGCATCTTTTACTAGATAAGTTGGAAAAAAATGTCCCATAGAAGATTTAGGTGAGTACTGTCTGATCCCATATAATGAAGTCAGTAGGAGTGTAGAACTAGCTAAGGACTTCCACTAATGCCCCAAGAGGGGTAAAAGAAGTAAATTGCTTGGAAGTGCACAGGAACTCTGTTCGTGAATGAGGACTCTCCTTTGGTAGATGCCAACAGAATAATGAAAATAAAGAAGCAAGAAATGTATACAGAAAATGCTAAGGGAGTGTAGTAGTTCTAATAGTTTATTGTAATACCTCTATATCTTTTGTCTACAATATGTGTGTATGCTTTAACTAGAAACACTGGACTTTTAAATAAAGCAACAATCTTCCACAATGCTTTTATAAAATACATGGTATTAGCATAAGAGTACTGGTGAGTGGGTACAGTGTGTTTTCCAAAATGGTGCAGAATAACACCACACAGATAAATGTTGATAAATGTTTAGAGAGTCTGGTGTGGGGCTGGATACTTGAACAAAAAACATGCATGGGTTAGCACACATTAGGCTCCGTTAAGAAGCAGTGCTGACCTCATGCAGCCTAAGTTAGCTCTTCTTTGCTGCTGGCTCTGTGCATGAACTGATGTTTTCTTTACTGTCTGGCTATTGCTGGTATGTTTAATCAGAAGTAGTACAGGACACTGGAAGAATGAGAAAGAATGGCAATAGTAAAGCTGAGTTATAGACGCAGACAGAGGTAAGGCAGAGAAAACAGGATAAGAAATCTTTCAACTTGAGGCTGTAAGTTGAAATTTTGGGAAAAAGCACTGGTGACTGGCTGCAAGTTGTTTACATCTGGAAGGCTAGCTGAAATGCACTCTGTCCAGTCTTGAAGATCTCACTTAGCAGCAGTACCTACAGATCAGACGTGAACACAGAGTAAAGCCTTTTCACATCCCAAATTACCACCTTAGGGAATGATGTGGAAACACGGTGATGGAGATCATGCTGCGATTGTTCCCCTCCATATATATGACTCTAAGGAAGAAGCTCTGTGGACTGCAACCCTTCCAGATGGTCTCTGACTTCAGTGCTATGCGGATCACAGACTCCTCTAGCTTTGCCATGAGGGGCAACTCTCCCCAGGTGACTACTTGCAAACCTCCTTTACTACAAAATATTCTTACTCCCCAGTATATAATGTTTCTTGTATAATGTGGATGGGATACTTCTTGAGCAAATTCTTGTAACCCTTCAAACATTAAAACAAAAGGATGGAAATTATTTAGAAGAACAAGGTAAATATTTATAAAATTGTGTTATAAATTAATGATCTTCTAATTTCCCGCACCCTCAAAACTGTACTTCCATGGATGTGATAGATGACTGCATTGCTCAGCCTGGATTTGGGTGCAGTTGTCTAAGCAAGCTGTCTAAACAGAGGCAAGGAAATAGAGACTTCTGAAGCTTTGAACTTGTGTCTCAAGTCAGTGAAAGGAAAGAAAATTACTTAGCCTTACTTCTATATGCATGTT
>VXAV01004184.1:529151-554651 GCA_013399715.1 Alectura lathami
CATGCTATGCAAATAACACAGTACTTGTGGTCAATTCTTTTAAGAGAAGAAATTTTGTGTTCATAGTTCTTGTGCATAAATGTTATGTGTAGATGAATATCCTTAGTGGAGTCTTAATAGAAAGTGACACTCCCACTGCGTTCGTGATTCTAATGACATAATTTTTTGCTCAATGTTCTCAAGAATTTTCTGTGTTTTAGAATCTAAACAGCATGCTTACATGCTCAGCTGTGTCACATGTTGTATACAGAGCAACAGGCAATGATGAAGAGTTCATTGCACATGGTAAATTTTCAGAGCTGCAGAGCTCAACTAACCCTGCCCCAGTCTTTCACTGAGGAAAGCTGCAAATAATTATCACCATTAATTGTACTTCCAGGACTTATTTTACCTGTGCGTGCTGCTCTTTATTTGTTGAATGATTGTGAAAGAGCTCCCAAACTGACTATCTGCACTTGCAGCCAATCACAGCTGTAATACATTTGTTCCCTTAGGACCTTGAAAACAATGGAATTACTTGAGCATATAAATAGCTGCTTAATGAATTTTAATTTGAAAGTATTGCATAACTCAGCCTAACCCAGCTCCTAAAATTTCAAGAATAGGGAAAGAATAGGTTTCTGGCCCTTACGCATGTGAAGATAAAAGTCGAAATGTGAACCAAATGTTAATATATACAAGGAAGCAAACATACTGAAGAAAAGTTCTCTTAGAATTGTGCAGTGAAAAGTTTTTTTCAATGTATTAATGAAATAAGAAGTGGGAAAAAAAAAAAAAAAAAAGGCTGGAGGTAGAAGATGGTAATCTATAATGCCTAAATGAACTGGGGTCTCTTCTGTACAATTTAAGTACTGTACATTGTACAGAAATAGAAATTTGAATACCAAAGTAGGCATGTGGAAGAGTTAAAATTGCACTCGCCTGCTGGGATGTAGTGAGGCACTTCTTTTCAGTGTTACAAGATCATATTCTTCCAAACAGCTTGAGATAAAAGGAAGTGGTTGAAATCTTTCTTTCCCCTTCTCTGATACAAAATGGGCCATGTTGAATTAATTATGAAGAAACTAAGAATGTATTCATTTTAATAGTTTCCTGATGTGTGGACCTTTTTTGTCCCTCTTCATCCACTGCTTGAAAACATACAATGGCAATACCCTCCTCCTCCTCTTTCCCTATGCCTTCTCTTCTAACACACTATATTAAACACACTGACATTTTTTCCAGTAGCTGGAATCAGAGTTTTTGGAGCAGTGAGGGTCACACCCTTGCTGTAATCAAGCTTTACATCTTCCAAGCTGAGCCTAAGACAGGTAGGACCTGTTTAATTGGGCCACCTTGGATGGCTTCATGTGGGTTTCAGATTTCTCCCAGGCTAATGGGGCACAGCTGGGGCACTGCTCTACTGATGAGCTGACATGCCCAGAGATGACTATCTTCTGTCCCTGAAAAAGCAGTGGAGTGGCTCTAGTAGCCTCTTTGCCACCCCTCATAGATCATGGGACCCTTCCAGAGGAAGACAGGCGTCACGGGAGGTAATTTTATTGTTATTTATAGCAGGTGCTTTTGAAGCCCCATTCAAAATGAGGAAACATTATGCTTCATTGGTGTTCTGAAATGTGCTTATGCAAAGCCTTTGCCTGAAGTGGGGGTTTGAGTTCAATGCTGGTATGCAGTGGTAGCTCTACATTAGATCTTGTGGTGATATTTGTTTCCTTATTAAGTGTCCAGCTTAGGACAATGCGTGAGCAGATTGTTCAAGCTAGACTGGTGTGCCACTACTTGGCCAAAGTAAATTTTCAAAAGAGGATCTGGATCAGGGCATTTTCCCAATTATGTGGTGATCATAGATCTTCCTTTGTCTTCTGTTTCATCATTCAGCTGAGCATGAGGTTTTTTTTTTCCACATAAAAATGCTTAAAGAATAAGTGTTCTCTCCACTGTCTGTGCTGTTTCTGAAAGCTGCATAGGAACCTTAATTGCAGGCTTGGTAATTCCCCTGTTTAGTTCCTTGGAAAACATATTTAGTACTTATCTTCACAAAGTGCTGTAGCTTAATCTTATAGTGGTGTGGCACACCACTATATTGGTGTGCGTTTACACGGGAGTAGAGATGGGACCTATTCAGGAATTAAGAGGCCTGCAGGTAGTTTCCTCTGCAGCTATAACGGCTTTGTAAAATATTGCTGTATGACTATCCACATCTTTTGGTGCCTTAATTATTTTACAAATATGGTAGTATTGTGAATGTTTTTCTGTTGGGCTACGTTTGGGGAAAGCGCTTGGGAGGGACTTTAATACTACAGTGATCTTAAGAAGTAACAGCTTAGAAAACTGCAAATTTTGCTTGTTCATTAGAAACAAAGTTTACTGATCTCTAGGGATGTCAGGAGAGACCACTGCTTTTTGGTAGAACTCAGATGATGTTAACTACCATACATTATGCAATTACAATAAGAAATTATTTTCTTAAAGTTAGAAGCTTTGCCATCATTCATATATCTGAAAATAGCATGAATTTCATGGTCTGGTTTCCAAACAAAATTGCACCATCCCAAAGCATTACCTGTTTTACTTCTAACAAATATGTAGCACACAAAAAAGATCAATCTGATATGATAGATAGTAAAATACTCTTAATTAAGAGAATTTTTAAAGAAGTGTATCAAGTTCCTATTCCGTTTCCCAAAAAGGCTCTGTCCTTTGCTTGCTGCAGGCAGACCAGCGGTATGCAAGGGAAGATTGCACTGGGAGAATACATGGGGCAGAGAGGAGAAGGAGAAGCAGAGAACATTTCAGCTCAGTGCACTTACACAATGCAATATAAAAGGAGACTTTAGTGGCTTTACAAGTCAGGAAGCTGCTTACTTTGCTGTGGTTTGTCTTTGCGCTGCTTGCTGCACCCTCTGGACTGATACACTCTTGCCTTTTCTTGTTCCCTTCACATGTGTATGAATCATAACAATGGATTTCTTTTAGTTTGAACTAGAAATGTGTTTGCTCCTGTAAAGGTTTTATCTCTGCAAAACAAGTCTTGGAAAGCAGAGGAAATATTGTTAGGATGATAAGGACAAGTTTCAGTGGAAAGGATGTTTCTGGAAGAACTCTGCCTTCTTCCTTCCTACTGCTCTGAAAGGGACGGGTTGTTTTTAACTGTCCACCAGATCCTGAAGGACCTGTTTCATGGCATATCCTGTACCCTACATAAGAATGGGTATATCTGAAGTAAGAAAAATCCACCAGGAGAGCTGGAATCACAAGGACAAGTATGTGGCCTTGTTGTTAAGGCACTGGCCTGGGCCTCTGCAAGGCTGGGTTTAATTTCTGGCTTGACTACAGCCTCGCTGCAGCTGAGTTACTTGATCTCTGTGCTTCAATTCTTCATCTAGAGTACAGGTAGTACTAGTGTAGTTCATGTTGTGAGAGTGTAATTAATGTTTGTTACTATGAAAGTGAGCAGTACGCAGAAATCTGAGTTATACCTGAGCAAGGACTGCCACAGGCCTGTTACCAGTGAACCTGACCTCACGTCCTGAGCCAATTTTTTTTAAAGGCTCTGCTCAACAGATGTTTTCTCTTTCATACATTTTATTTTCCCTACAACTAGCTTGGTTAACGTAGTCAGAAATGACCTTTAACATCTGGTGACATTTCCACTGGTGCATCATTTTTTAAAAGTAAACAAAAATTACATGGCAGAAGGTAAGACAAGAATGTACGGAGTTACTGTGAGGATTTCTAACTAGAAAATCTGTCATGCAAAAGACCAAGTATGTAACTTTTTAGAAATCTTCCCACTGCAACAAAAACAATGGGAAGACTGCCTGCACCCCATCTAACCTCCCCACCCCAAAGCAGTGCGGCAGAGGCTCCCAGGACACTAACGCTGAGCCGGCTGTGGCCTGTCCTTCTCCAGGATGAAATACCAAAGCAAGAGTGTCATTGCTTGTAGCTGGAATGGGCCCTTTGCTTGAAATATTAAGAAACAGGGAAAGGAAATAAAGACCAGATGAGCAACCACCCTCCCTTTCTCCACCTCATCCCCTTCCCTCCACCTTCCCTCCCCACTATGCTGTCATCCCTGAGATGACATGCAAAAACACCGATTGAGTCAGTTGGCCTGCTTTAAATTACAGCATACATTTTGAGCTTGGAAAAAAACTAATGCATGCCCAAATGTGAAACAACATTTCAGCTGCTGATATCTAACCTGCATAAATGTTTATTATGCTTAATTAATAATGTGAAATAGACTTTTTTTTTTCCAAGTTGCAATGTCTTTCCTCTAGGAATATTCTGCCAGATTACACAAGCCCGTGGCATAGAATAGTCTTAGAAACCCATCCTTTCTGCCCGTGGTGGCCATGTGGAAGTCTGTAAACCTCAAGAGCCCTCAAATTCCAGCTGTCTGACCTAGTCTGTGTGTGTGACATCACTTGAGCACGTCCCTTGCTTGCTCATTTTCTTTGGTCTCCTGTGCACGTGCAGCTGCCTAGGAGGAAGTCCTTGCTGGAGTTTTCTACTATTGTAGGCTCAGTCCCTCTGACAGAGCAGGTTTTTAATACAGTTGAAAGGAATCAGAAAAGTCTCTGTTTTAAACATAACAGTTGGTTTGCAGAGAAAACTTATAGGCATATACACCTGCGCTTTAGCTGACCCAAAGAACAACATTCTTTGGTGCGAAAATTGTAATTACACCACGCAAATCCACATCTCTAATTTCTTCCTTCCTTCCCAGTCCACCCTGTTACCGCAGTTGTATTTGCATTTTCCACTGTGCTCATTCATTGTTTTTTTTCCTCTATGTGCAAAGCTAGCTTGAATAATCTTAAAAAAATAAAATAATAAAAAAAATCTTTTGTGTCATTCTACCAAAGCGCATTGGCTGTTGTCAAATGTTGTTAACTGTTCTATGATGGTCACAACTGATGTTTGTAGTTTTATGAGAACTTTGAGCAGTTTAGTAAAATTCTTATGACCAGGAGCTGGGGTAAATTGCTTCCCTCTATAATATCTTACTTGGTCACGTGCAGAAATATGAGAAACCTTGAAAGTGAGGAAGGATGGGCCACAGTCAATATGTACAGAATTAGAATGCTGGATGTAGTTCCAACTGTGTTCCAAGAACTTTGCGATTAAGTTAATCATTGCTGTAAAAATTTTGAAAGGAAACAGTTCTAACCAGAATGTAGTTAGAATAGTGAAACAAAATGGTAACTGATGAGGTTTTAATCCCCATTTCCTTTAATACAAGTGGATGAGATTTCTATTATGCTCTTTTTTATTCACCAGCTCTTCGGGTATACCTTCTTTAAAAAGCAAAACTATTCAACCATTTGCAACCTTGTATTTCTCCAATGCCCCAGACACCTATTCCTATATTTAAACATCTTACTGTCAGACACTCGTGCACAGCATTTCCTTATCATGGGTACCTAAAATCTCACTTCCTGAAAGTCACTGCCTTCCTGTTTGAGTGCAGAGAAGTAGCTGTCACTATAGGAGTCTCACACTGGACTGCTCTGATGTTGGCAGTGATGTTGTCAGTACCCCAGATCTGTTGCTAACAGCTGGCTACTGGGCAGGTGACCCAAAACAGGGGAGTAACCTGAGGCCAACTGATAGTTCCATGTTCTTTGACATCCACTGATCTTAAGCAGCATCAAGGGATGAACTGGGAGGTGCATGGACCGTATAGAATAATTAAACTTTCTCCCCAAAAATAACCTCATGGTCTCAGTTTCTACATGGCTGCTGTTTTGCTCTACAAGTAACATATATCAGAGGTACCAGAGCTGGTAAGAAGCAGCACAAGTTACTTCACTAGGCATGCACAGATTTCTCCCTCCATTGCTGTCAATTAGACAAGAATAGGTTTTTCTTTGTTTGTTTAGAACATTGGTGACCAGCAGCAGAACGCACCTATTTGACATTCTCATGCCATCAGAGAGCTAATGTTAGAGCTCATCTTTGTCTCTACCTCCATTTTAGAGCTTCAGAGCAAAAAAGAACTGGTTAGTTGTTTTGGTTAACAAAAAAAGATCTATGTCCCTGGCTACAGCGTGTTTCTTCTCATCATCCTTGTTTAAAGGAGACAGCATTGGTAAGAGTGAGAATTGGAAATTTTGCCCCTGTATTCATTAAGTAGTCTAGCTTAAAAACATTTTTTTTCTTTTTCTTTTTTTTTGCTTGTGCATAGCCCTGAGGCCAGTAGGTATTCCACTATACTTTAGGTTTTGACTGATTCAAGCTGCATTAATATGGGGAAGTAAACCTAATTGGCACTGATTCTGCTGTGGCTGTCTTGTTGCTAATTGTGCACGGAGTGACATCTTTAGAAGAGACTGGATTTAATGTGGCTCTGTTATTCCTGATCCATCTCCTCCATCCCTTTGGATTCACTTCTGCGGTTCAGCAGTGCCTTTAGCTAACTGATTACCAGAAGAGAAAAGGAAAGATAGCACTCTGATCAAAGCAAATGCTTTCATCGTAGCAAGTTGTGTCATCCTGAAGTCATACCATGTTTTGAGGCCATCCCAAACCCTAAAGGAATAAGTGTGGGCTGGAGTTTCTGCACATTCCAGAATTTGCCAACTATAACTTTCATGGACTTTCCATCTTTCAAGAGTCAGAACCAAATCTCACTCTAGTTCCTAGTAAGAAAATACAATTTATTCAAGAAAATATATGCCACCACACTAGGTACATCTTTTACTAAAGAATGCAACGTGCCAGGAAGCACATGTGAAGAACAATTGCAGTGTTTTGTTTCTCTGCATGTTCTAGGAGTGTTCTTGTTTGTTTGTTTTTTTTTTACCTAAGGTGCTAGTTATATTTTAAAGATTATCCACATTGCCCTGTTCAGAATGTCCTGTTGTCTCAATAGACAGTTTTAATACCCACAGGCAACTGAAGCAAAAAGTTCATTAACAAACAATAGAAAGGATGAATACATGTTCTAATAAAAACCTTACAAAAGGAGAAAATCCACCAAAGGACTGTAGGGCATAGAAGGCATGACAAGGCTCTGTGCTGTGATCAGTACTTTCATGAGAACAGGTCTGTGACCAAGGCCATCTTAAACTGTTCTGAAGTCTAAGGCAGTCTTCCCAACACAGACAGGGAACAGGCCACTGCGAAGCGTCTGTACTTGATGCTGTCTCTCTCTATTGTTTGCTCATATCTGAGAAACTATTCATTTTTGAAAGGCTATTGTGCAAGAGGAATCTGGTACAAAATGTTTGCCATAGTCTTTGTTTTGGAAGGCCACTGGAGAGGTGGGATGAAGATGTGGGGAAGGGAGGCATACAGTTCTTTATCCTTTCTGCTACTTTTACGCCTTTATTTCACCCTGATACTCTTTCCATAGAGAAATGCCAGGCTTAGGATAGATTAGGATGCCTTCTCTGTTTGTAGAGAAGCCTTGATCTTGGAAGAGAAGAAAATTCCAAAGCACTGAGAAACCTTTTTAGGAGTCTTTGGTGTTTGTTTTTTCTTTTTTTTTTTTTTTCCTCTCCCTTCATATTAAGGTACTCCTCTCTGCTACATGAAAGTATTTCAGCAGTTAATGATATAAAGGAAAAAGAACCAATATGGAATGACAAAATAGAAGATGAATAGAAACAAGTACACCCCACCTGTCTTACTATAAGGTCTCTGATTCTAAGGATATTTTCTTCCCCAGCCAAGGAATATTGTAAAGGCTGTGCTGTTTTAGTAAGCCACAGATTCAGACTCTTGCACAGAGGCTGGCACAGCAGCAAATGTTTTCTAGTCCCTTGATTTATTTTTCCCAGTCTTTCCAAGGATCAGTTAATTTTATCTGCTCTGTACGTTCCAGTGGGATGTTCAGTTCAGTGTGTGTCTAGCGATGAGAGACTCATTATCCTTTGCAGACTCAACACAAACCCTTGATTTTAAAATGTGACAAAAGCAGAGGCCGGTGTCCCTTTCCGGTCCCTTGGGCCGAGCCAGCACGCGGGCTCCTGGCTCCTTGATCACCAGCGCAGCTGTCCCTTTGTGCACAGGGCACGAGGGGAAGGCTCAGGAGGAAGCGGCCGGGCTGACAGGTGTGCCATGGTGCAGGGACTTGGCGGGGCAGGCCGCACGTCTCCACAAACACGGGTCTTGTGTTCACTTTCCTCCGTGGCCTTCAAGGGCCTCCTTGTCACAGAACAAGTAATCTCGTCATGCAGCCTCCCTTTCTGCACTGTCTCCCGGCCAGATCTGGCCAGAATAATCCCCTTTCTCAACCCTAATACCACAGCAGAAATGTCATCGTTATTCTGTAACACTGGTATTTGTCAAGTTGATGGGAACAATGAGAGCATTCATTTAGCCAGGAGACGGGCTAAGGGCCTCAGGAAAAACCCTTCAAGGGGAAAGAAATAGTTCTGTCAAACTTTGAACTCCACTGGAGTTCCATTTGTCTTGAGGTTTGACTGGGTGGGAGACAGGCTGCCTCTTGTGTTGGCCGTGTCTTTAGCTGGGGTCACAGGGCAACCTCAGGTTGTATTTTTTAGGACAGCTGGTTAGTAACAAACGCAGAACAAATGTTCTCTTCCAAGGGAACTGCATATTTAATAACCATAGAGCTCTGCTGTTCAGCTGGGTTTGCTCATACTTGGCAAAACTAAGCCTGTAAGAAATGGATTTTACCTGCATGCTTATTTATACACTCATGTTGTTACTCTAATACCAGAGACTTGAATCTCCTGCCCAACACCCAGCAATACGTGACCCTTACTGGTAGCAAGGGACAGTTTGAGCTCTCGCAACAGTACTGGTGAGAGGTATCAGGATAAAGTTTCCTGAACATCCTAGTAAGTGCTGTAGGAGGCTGAGGAACAGCAGAAATTGCACTGGAAACAAACATGTCAACTTAAAATAAGCAGAACATCTAGCCCTTTTTTTTTTTTTTTTTTTTTTTTTTTTTTACAGTTTGCTGTCAAACAGTCAGACTTCTGATAAATAGCATTGGTTCTTTGGCACTTGTTGAACATAAATAGATACCTAAGGGTAGGACAGCATTTTAAAGAATATTCCACTTTATTGAACATAGATCCAATGGTTCTCCAAACATTGTATTACCTACAAGCTGAGTGTGAGCACTGAGCTCACTTAGAAGTCACCCTAAGCAGCATGGTGTGCTGAGGTAGGCTATTTCCCACTCACTGCCATTCCCAAGCACTCAGCAAATTATACAGGGTATATTGCTGGTATTGAAACGCAGCCACTTCTGGGATGGAGAGCTGTGCCAGTCTGTGCTTTACGTTTTGCTAATTCTTCCTAGTAATCAATCTTTTATGTAACAATACTGGGTATGTTCAGTATCTACCATCTTCAGGAAGAGAAGACTGTTTCTAATACCTATTGTGCTAATCACAATGGGATTTGAATCAGTTCTGAGAAGCTGAAACAATTTTATTGTTATTCATAATTGTAAATATGAAAGATTAATAGCAGTAGTAAGAAAAGGATACAGAAAGAATGTTTTCATCATGCATTTAGCTTCCACACATAAATAGCAAGAGTACGTTATTTACATTTAACACACAGCATACACTTCGCTCAGCAAACATAGGAAGTTTTCCTTAAAATGGTGAATGGTACAGTTCGATCTGATATAACATTATCACTAGGTAGATCCTGAGGGAAGACTTAGTTAAATAACTTGTGGCTCAGGTGACCCCTGATTAAAAGCTGACATAGCCAAGTTGGGGGGAGAAACCATGTTCTAGGCAATTCCAGTTCCTCTCTGAAAGTAAACGGAGAAAATGTCAAGCATGTTCACTGCTAATCTCTTCTGATGGTTGTGGGGAGTGTTTTAATTGTAAGACAAGATGCTACAGCTGTCAGACTGGCCTGTGGGCAACACGCTTCATTCGGGTTGCCAGGATACATTTGGGGAAATGTGCAAGAAATCATTTTAGAATGATGGTTGCCCATCAACGGCTTCTTTTTAAGGACATTGTTCTGAGTATGTAATCCAGATATAAACAAGAAAGGCTGACACTATCTTATCTGCATATGCATTAGCAAGGGAATCCAGATTGTCTTCACTCCTCTAAAGCATCCACAGTTGAGTGCCTGACTCCTAGACAATCGCTCAGGACTTGAGTTTAAACAGCATGAACTGAAGCTGTGTCCCCAGTGACTGCAAAGAAATAAGTCAATGAAAATCCCTTCCCACCCTGTCTGTCCTGTATCACCCCACGGGATATACAGCACTGGAGCAGATATTTTCTGCTTAGAGACATATGAAGAATGAGTAAGGAGAACTCCTGAGAGTGCATTGGCAGGGAATTTAATGACTATAAGTGTAGTGAAGTAAATAGAAACAGCAGATTAAAATACTAACATAAGTGTGTTATGAAGGGGAGAGGTGCAAGAAAAATGCATGGAGTCACCTATTGATTGACCCCGCACATAGATTGCACATCAGTCAGAAATGCAGCTCTGCGCACTCCCAGCAGCTTCTCCAACTATCAGCAGTGTTTCCTTCTCTTTCACTGATTTGCCATTGGCTTTTGTTCTGAAAATATTACATACTGAAATAGTGTTCTTCTAGAAGAGTAAGGGGGGTGGGGGTGAGAGTGGGGGCTGTCCAGTGTTTTAATGTGAGAATAGTTGCAATGCCTATGTCTGCAGTGTTAGTTCCTTGCTTTTCCTGTGTTTCAGTTATTATGAAATGTGGGAAAAAAAAAATCACTGCTCTATACCACATAGGAATAGCATGCGTAAATGCATTAAAACTTCTGAACTTCTGAGAACTTTAAATGTCTAAAAACAGCCTACAGAATTTACTTTGTTTGACATTACTGATAATACAGCCATTGGGTTTTCCTTACTGCAGGTGTTTGAAAACATCCCAGGGCAACTAAACACAGTGAATCCTTGTTATTCTCTTTAAGTTTATGATCTAATAGCTTATACAGCATATTAGCATAGATGTCTGTTAACTGAGAGTAAACAGAGCTTATTCCTTAGTATGCCTGTCTTTCCAAGGATCAGTTAATTTTATCTGCTCTGTACGTTCCAGTGGGATGTTCAGTTCAGTGTGTGTCTAGCGATGAGTTTTTCCTCAGGATTTATCCAGGTTATTTAACACACCTAGTTCTATTATATAAACTTGGGAAGTTTAAAACATGTATTTCCTGTAAATAGGAGTAGGTAGGGAAATCCAAAGGGACTTACCCAAACATTTCTATAAATGAGTTTCTAAGTCAGGACTGTCCTCCAATTAACTTATATCTGTTACACCCTGCTGTTATTGCCAGTTTAATTGTCTTTTATGAATAAATTTGTCAAATCAGAGATGTGGTTTTTTGAAAAAGAAAAAAAAAAAAAAAAAAAAAAAAAAAGGAAGAAGTCACAGGGCAAAAAGAGGACACAANCCACGCTTATCGTAAAAAACTTTTTCCTTATCTCCAAGGTAAATCTCCCCCTCTCCATTTGAAACCATTTTCCCATGTCCTATCACAACAGACCCTGCTAAAGAGTCTGTCCCCTTCTTTCTTGTAGCCCCCCTTTAGATACTGAAAGGGTGCTAGCAGGTCTCCCCGGAGCCTTCTCTTCTCCAGGATGAACAGCCCCAACTCTCTCAGCCTGTCCTCACAGGGGAGATCTTCCATCCCTTGAATCATTTTTGTGGCCTTTCTCTGGATGTGCTCCAACAGGTCCATGTCCCTCCTGCACTGAGCACTCCCCATCTGGATGCAGCACTCCAGGTGGGGTCTCAACAGCGCAGAGCAGAGGGGCAGGATCACCTCTCTTGCCCTGATGGCCACGTTTCTTTGGATGCAGCCCAGGATGCGGTTGGCTTTCTGGGCTGTGAGGGCATGCTGCTGGCTCATGTCCAGCTTGCCATTCAACAGATGGTTCATTGCTCCATACAGAGGAAATCAGGATCAAGTGATTACCTCACAGGTTGGCCTGAAAAGGTGAGCATGTAACTTGCAGCCAGTCACTGTGAGAAGTGTTTTAGATATGCAGTGTTTAACTTGGGAAAGGGGAAGCGGTGAAAAACCGGCGTGGAGTGATACTTGGCAAGAAGTTTCTGATGACACTATGTTTTTGAAGGCACCGTGAAACAAATAAATGTTCCCAAAAAGGAGATATACACAACAAATTCCAGGGCAGGAGAACAGCTGCAGAAATGTTTTCTGCCTTTGTTTGATCTCCAAGTATAAACTGAACTGCCTTGTTTCATAGTGCCTGCAAACAACTGCATTGCTTCTAGTGCCACAGTTCATATGTGTCTGTAGAAAATCTGAAACTATTAGCAGCCATCTGGATGTGTAGGTGGATGTGTATTTAACAGGTCTTTGATCAAGGAGGAAAAGGTACTTCAAATGATTAGCTGGCATTTTAAAGTGGTGGGTGCAGAAGGGCTCAGCAGGGCTGGACATCATTGTGCTTGGTTTGTAAGGTAGCAGAAGACAAAGGGTTAGGAGAGCTGATGTCTGATACCCACATATGTCACTGGGATAACTTGCAGATATGTTTGACTAGGTTGCAGATCCTGTTGCATCCCTGGGTATGTACACATGGTGCAGGAGGGACTGGGCACGCAGCAGGAGGCATGCTGCTTTGGGTGCAGATGTGTGCAGGGTCTGCATACCTGGGGGCCATGGCAGACCTTGAGTACTGTCAGTAAAGCTGGGTGGTCTGTCCCAGAAAATCTGTGCATAACTTTGCAGCTCTTTGCATATGATGCTTCTCTGGAAAATGATATCCCCACTCATATTCACTGGAAACTCTTTGGGGACTTTGTTGAAGGATACATTCAACACTGTATAAGGAGAACTGCGTTGAAAACTTCAGGCAACCCTGTTACAGCAAAGTCAGTTTTGTAAACTTGCAGAAGAAAATTCTTTCAGCCACAGCTTAGCATGATTTTATTGAAGCGTGTGGGGCCAGTTTAGGATTTGCATTCCCCCTTCTCAAGCAATTAGCTAAGGTGAGTTATAGTACAAGCGTTCATCCAAAAGAAAAATATAATGTCCCCTGTTAACCAGCATTATGGATTAACAAAGAAGTAAAATGGCACATGGTGCTCCCGCCCGGCAGCAAGAGCAGTTCTAAATGTCCTCCTGGAAAGCAGGACTGGAGGGGGCCTGGGCCAGCAGTGCCAGTGTCATGTGCAGGAACAGCTGGTGGGAGTGGGGCTGGAAGGGTGGGGGCAGCACGGAGCTCCCACAGCTGGGGAGGGGTCACTGTTCTTTGCTCCAGTGGATAGGAAGGACAAAAGGGAAGAGCTCGACCTTGCCAGAGAAAGGGCATGTAAATAAAGGATGTGGATTTTTTTTTTTTTCTGTCCAGGAAATAGAAAGTAACTATTGACAAGCCTGTTTACCCAAACAAATAAAAGCCTCGGAGCACAGAGTTTTGCATTCATTTGAATATGGTAATTATCTTCCAGCCACTCAGGTAGAGATTGCTACCCCCAGAAGCAAAGGATCTATTCATTCCCTACAATGGAGAGAGCTCAACAGATCGTTATTCTGAAAACAAGACAGTTAGCAGAAGGCACCCCAGGTGCACTGACTCTGCGGTGTCCCTGCAAGCACCATGGCAAGGTACATAATAGGAGGAAAGGGCCTGTTACCCGTTTGGCCAGCGTGAAGATGAACTTCCCCGAGCAGCATCTGCACTGCTGCACATTTGCTTTCTGTAAGCCAAGCACTTAGTCATGTAAACACGTTCCAGAAAACAAACCAGCCCAGATGCTAGCTGAACCAGAGTTAAGCAAAGGTCGTTCAGGTGGCACCAGCTAAAGCAAGGCCCTAAATTCCTACCCATTCTGGTCCCTGACTACAGAAGCAGTGATCCGAACACTGTTGCCCCCATATTAGGTATAATTTCCCCAACTCCTGTTTCTGTGGTTCTTTCTTAGCAGAAATTGCAGCATAAGCAGTATCTGATTTTGGAGAGAACTTTCTGGAAGCCTGCACTGCAGACCATATGTCAGTGGATAGACACAAAAAGTACACTTCTTGTAGTCAGTGGAAATTTGGTCAACTGAAGGGAGATATGAAAGTTCACATGTTCTATAAGAGGTGTCCAAAATGCTGATGGGCATTAAAGGCAAATGTGACTTGGGTGCCCCATCTCCTTTCAGTGGAACAATGAGAGCAATGTAATCAGTGCTTTCAGCATTGCCTACATGTGTATCCTTCTTGATTGCCTCTCTGAAATCAGCTCTGTTCCAAAAAGAAAAGTAAATGAGGTGAAACGGCCATCAGTGCACACTTGATAGTAATTAATTAACAGAATTCTCTACTCTTTCTTTTTCCTGCTATGACTCCCAAGCTCTTCCTTATTCATTTTTCTCCTCTTTTCAGAATCTTAATGTTTAAAGATTACAAAAGAAAACAATGTGAGAAATGTGTAAAATCTCTAAGTCATCCTCCTCTGCAGAGAAACAGTGCTTTGTGTGTCATCTATACACAAAGCTTTTTTTCCCTCCAATTACACCTCTCCACCCTGACTGCTTGCCGCTTTTAGTCACATTATGATAAACAGACTTCTCTCGGTGGGGCTCAGTGGTTAGTAATAACTCAGCCCCATGAGGCAGAAGTAGAACTTTATAGTCCATGTGATCTGTCATAAGTGGTGATATGTAGGGCTGTTCTGTAAGTAGTTGCAGGAAATACAGCTTACAGACCTATTTATTAAAACCTATTGTAGAAACAGACACACAAACTGTAACAATTAATGAAAAAGTCTCAGAAATCTGACCATGGATGACTTGCAAATTATTCTTGAATGCGAAATTGCACCAGTAAACTGTTTTCAATTAATGATTTACCAGTTCCATTTAACATTGAGCAGAAGATCTCAGCTGAGTGTAGAAATTTTAGTAGACGGGAAAATATTGCATGTTGGCTTTGAGTTCTTCTGAATTTCAAACCAAAAATGAGTGTAGATGCTAGCTTTGTTCAAAATAACAACCTGCAGTGAACTTTGAAATACTGCCTTTTTATCTCTCTTACAACATCAACAGCAACCATTTTCCCAGACTTGACTGAAAAAAACCACAGTATTCCTGCCTGATGGAAGAAGAGGTTGCCCCATACAGGGAGCGAAGGCTAACATTAACCCTTATTAATCATGTTACTAATGCATGTAAAAAGACCACAGGAACTGATGTGTTCTGCAAGATATGCAGGTTAGAAACTAGCAAGAAGGTATGCGTCCAATAGATGTACGAAAAATGGAAGAAAGTATCCTATCGTCTGTTATCCCAGGGTTAGGACCAAAGCACTTCCACACTCTATGTTATCATCTATCATCTTTGGCAATTTCTTCCACCCTTTTTCAGTGGAAATTTTGTTTTAGACAGATTTTTCATTTTTAAATATATTGTAAATACATGTACTTCACTCTGCATTTACTTGAAGACAAGCTCAAAAAGTGCACACCTTGTACTTGGTGATGTTTGTGGTCATCCTTAATTCCTGAGCACCTTTATTTCTGAAGCTAAGACTCCCACATTAAAACCAGGTTCTGTCCTCAAGGACAAGTGCTAGTGAGATAGTTGGTGATCTTCTTAGGGTAACTGTAGGTGCTATTAAATAATACAACTCAGTTCATGGAAAAAATTAAAGACAAGGATCTGATAGATCAAACACTCAAAGCAGTTTCGAATATTCCATTAACACAGTGGAAGCATCTATAGGATCTTGGCACGTGATCCATCCTGTACTTCTGTTTTGTGGAGGAGTGTAGCAGGCAATCTGACTCTTGAATAGCTAGGGACACACCTTGTGCTATTCTTGAACACCCTTAGCTTCCTAAAAGGTGTAGGCATCGTATTCAGGTATGCAGTATTGCACTCCATACCTGATACTGACGAATATGAGCAAAGACGTGAGGAGGATACGAGTAAAGCAGGCTTGATCATCTCCTGCAAAGAAGGGCTAAACCACAGTATTTGTAGCGGGGAGGAAAAACATTGCTTGATAATTATGTCACGTTAGCCTCTGCGAGCAATGCTATAATAGTCCCAAAAGAGTTACTAAATTTTACCAATGGTGAGATTGCACTAGTCCTGAAACATTTCCCCAAACTCTCTTCTCTGGTTACCAGCATCAGCTTTTGCTCTAGTTCAGCTTCAAGCAGCTGTTTTTGGTCCATGAATTCAATTCACCCCTCTGGACATGGGCTCACGATGTGGTAGTGATACGGTTGCAGGCAGTGAACACTAGCTAGTGTTGTGTGTCACATACACGTATTGCTGGCATTTAAATGCAACCGTTCAACTTAGCAAATGTGACCGTGCAGATACTGATTCCTGAGGGCTGCCACAAAAATAAGCCAGGGAAGGGGGTCAGCTATTGGAAGTGCTGTTCCTGTTCAAAAGGACTGAAGCCATTTTAGACACATCGCTCTGGTCGCCTGCTACCTTTTCTTGGTGCAGCAGCTGTATCTCATGGCCAGTAGTGTCAAATGCTAAAGAGGTGCGGGATGAAGAGAATGGATGTGTTCTCTCCTCATTGCCAGAAGGAGGTCATCCGTCAGTGCCATTGCGGTGGTTTCATTTGTGTCCTGGCTTGCATCCAGGCTGTGCTGTGCTACAGTTAGCTAAGTAGACTCCCTTAACTCAGAATCTAAGATGTATACTTCTTGCCACAGGCAAAGCATTCCTTCAAAGAACTGTATTTTTATCTATACTTTTGTGGTTATCTGTCAGCCAGACAAGAAGCTGTCCAAGATATATAGACAGGGAAGTAGTAGATTGATTTGAACTTAGGCCCTACAATTAACCAATCCTTTCATAAATATTAAAAGATTTGGTATGCATTGTGCTGTTTGTTGCTACAGCATTGTCTTAACCCTCCCCTTCCCCACATCTGCTTCCGCCTTCTCAGTATCAGCCTAATCAATTCTACAGACATTCGGGATCAACAACCTCTGGCAAAAAAGGCAGTAAAGCTTCCCTAGTATTACTGTGGAGCTAGACGCCAGATCTGGGATTTTTAAAAAATATTTTTACTACTAGCCACAAATTGGCTTAATGCCTAGATCTTGCAGTAGGAGTTCCTCCAGCAAACCCATTTAATGATTCATCTTCATCTCTCTCAAAAGAAATGTAAGTACACAACTGTATGCAATATACACACTGCAATTCACTGAAAGTGGAGGATCAAGATCCCACCAATTGCAGATATCACCTCATTAGTTTTAGGTTCAACAGTATCCCTTTCACAAGCTTGCAGGTAACATTTTAAGGTGTTCCATTTATTGAGCCTGACCAAGCGGGTTCCTTGTTTGTTTACCTGTTAAGTTTGGTCTTGTCAGCTTTCATGATTGTGGTTGATGTCTGCAGCTCAGAGCAGATATGCATCTATTTTACTATAATTTTGTTTGTATTACTTGGATTGTCTTTGAATGTACAGTCATCACAATGAATGGAGAAGTTTTGTGCATAAATCCAAATAGGACAAAAAAGAAAGAAAATCTCAACTGCTCTCTGAAAATGGAAATAAATTGGCAGGGTCCTAAGTTTCTACAGATTTCTGTAACCATAGTAAGCAGATATAGTTCAAAATGGAACTGGAAATGCATTGAGTGTGCTTCATGCTCTGGAAAGTTAAGATGTGAGGGCCTGAAGAACCAACCCCAGTGAGGGTCTCCTGTGCAGAGCTGGAAGGCCTTGCCAGTGAGCCCGTGGGGACAGGATGGGCCAGCCAGCACGACAGCCCCTTCACATCGAGATGTAGACTGGGTCAAAACAGCTCTCACTGGGAGCCTGTTTACCCTGAGCAAGTCTCTTGACCATGCTGGTGCTAGGTCCGTAGCTTTTACAAACTGGTACGACTGACAGTCTTTGCTAGGCAGGTAAACCAGCACCGCTGGAGGTCAAAACTGACGAAGTGGAGTGCCACACTCATGCAATGCCGCTTTTCTGGCTGCACTGTTAGCTGCAAGGACCAAACTGTATGGCACCTCCCTGGTTTATGCCTGTCTTCTAGCTGTAGCATTACATTTTTAATGTACCTTTTTTTTCTCCTGGAAATAAAATTGTGGGCTTGGAAATATGTATCACTATTTATGCATGAAATGCATCAGTTGTTTTACTTCAGTTTGGAACATTTCTCTCATATCTTCAGTGCACAATAAGGATGTTCAGCAACGTACATGAACGGTGACGTAAAGATGAAACCCTGAATCTCTCAACAATTTTGGTCAACATCACTTATTGGGAGATGTTAATGAGAGTATAGGGTAAGAGGGTGCATCTAAATGTAGTGTAAAAGCTTGGCTTATGTGCAATCAGTAACACTGGACTGTTTCACACAGCTCAAAAATTGTCTTTTGAAATAAAGCCTGGAAAGAAAAAGGACCTGACAGCCCCCAGGAGCATCACCTTCAGTGCTGGAACTGGCATGGTTAATCCAGACCAGAGTTTATTTCACAGCGCTGGAAGGAGCAGGCCCCTCAACAGCCTTCAGCTTCGAGACAACTTTAGTTGCATGCGATTGCCAATATAGCACCTGCACTAGGAATAAATTCTTTAAAAGTAGGTCATAATCACACGTGCAATTGTTGATTGCGCAAAACAGGCAGGCTATAAAGTTGTCCTGTTCTATCTGCTTTAAGTGCTGGCATGCGATGTCAGGAAACCCAGAAAATGCAGGACCACCTGTGGAGTCCTCGTTACAGCATGATCATGTTAAGTTAATACTCTCAAGCTTCTCTGCTGACTAATACAGGCAAACATTACAGCCAGCCAGGGTTTTAGTAAGAGGGACACTTTTACCTAGGGCAAATGCCAACGCTACAATTGCTATGGAAAGCAAGCGCAAAAGCAAGCAAGAGGTTAAAAAAGAAAACGTCTGGCTTTTTCAACAGCTGGGTTCCATTGTGAAAGGGTCATGTGGTGCCAAGGAAAACAGAAAATAGGAAGGCACACAGATTTGTTAGTTTGAAGTAATTGACCACATGGTGTCCAATGGTTTGTGTTCTCATGTTCTCTAGAGCGAAGTCCCATGGGAGCTGAGGCAGGGGTTCCAGTTCCTAGCACTCTATTGTTTACCCTGATGGTTTCCAGATGCTGGAGACGAGGACAGTGAAATCTTTGGGATGCTGCCAAAGAATGAAAAAGACTAAAGAAAACATTGGCGATATTTTTTTTTTCATTTTAATTTTAAAGAGACAGCACTTCTTTTCACTAAGATCATCTTCATTAACAGTTCCCCTGCTCTCTCAAATACATATACACACACTTTTTCTTTCCCTTTCTGCCCTCTCTTTCTTTTTTTTGTATGTAAACAGTTCTGTAATGCAACCAACCAAGGGAAAGCAATGTAGAACTTTTTACCCTTGGCATCCTTAGCTCATTTAGCTGTAACACAGTGGATGTGCAAAAATGGTCAGAAAACCCCAGCAAAAACTTTGTAGCAGGCACATCACCAACAGAGTGTCAGCAGTGATGGGAAAGCCTCAGAAGGCTGTGAGTTCAAGTTTGCTTTGGCACTGCTGTAAGAAGTTTGGAGAATTCTACAAAGGTTTTCCAAACATCAGAACCACTGAAATTAGGAAGGGGAGCAAGACCAGGAGACCAGCGGGCACTTCCATCAGCTAAGCCAGAATGCAGAGAAGACCAAGAGAATGTAAAATTATGAAGAGAGCCCTCTTGGTAATTAATTCTCAAGTCCTGGAGAGATGAGGTCCAAGAACAGGAGTTTTGGAGTTGGGAGAGACAGTGTTTGGAGTCCTGTCTTCTAGTCAAGCCTGGCTGCCAGCGCTCTGAGCTGCAGAGAGTTTCTGCACTGCACCTACGTGTGTGTATGTACTTGTGGTCGGGCAGAGGCTGTGGAAATCAAGGGAAAAGTTCCTGTTGCCTTCAAAAGTTGTGGATGAGATCGATGTCCTAGTTCTATGTTAGCAGTATCAGGTGGTACCTCTCCTTTTGTTGTAATGAGAGACCCCTGGGGTATCTGCTATAGCCATGTCTTTGCTGCAGTGTTCGCGTCCCCTGAAAGGGGTATAAGTGCATGGGAAGGGGTGTCTTGCAGGGAAAAGTTCCTTTAAAGTAGAGTTTGTGCAAGGGTTAATTTGCTAACATAAAACCTTAGCAAAACTAGCCCTCCACAAAGAAATAGTCTTTAAACTGTGTAAAAGTTTGATTCTAGATTTGCTGGGAAGTGTAAAATTACACCCAAATCATTGTTCAAAACACCTCTCCATTCAAAACCCGAGGCAAAATCTGTTGGCGAGGTTTCAGGCTCTCTGATACTACCATCCTCTGCTTATTCGGTCTCTTCCAAAGAACCTCTTAAGAAAACTAAAGATACTGAGAACTGATGTTCTGGGCCAAAGCTGTGATAAAATGGCACTGCACATTTCCTTTTTCTTCTTCCTGTTTCCTTCACGTACTGAAATGGACCTTACATCTCTTTCCATTGTGATTTGTTAGCCTTTGCATGTAAGGCTGATAAAAATGCTTTATTCAGAGAGGAGTACTGGTTTGTTTATAGTGTGCATTTCATAGATTTTAATGTTCAAAGGAATGGAGAATATCTATAACAGAAACTGCTGCATTTCTTTTTGTAACACCTACAGCAGAGAGAATTTCTCTTTCCTTTTTCTTACCGGATGTATTAACAATAGCACAGTGGAGCTTAATCCTAACAGCACTGAAATCAAAGAGGGTTTAAGAATATGATTTCTCAGCAGATGTTGTGGAGCAGGACTTCTAACGTGAGAGACCCTTCAGCAAGAACCACTGGGGACACGTCTGCATGTTGGCCTGCGGGTGCCCCGTCACTTTGTGGGTCAGACAAGAAAAGGGCTGTGCTGGCAGAAACTTCAGTGGGCATGCTTGGTAAAAGCATTGGCAAACAAGTTGAGAGGCATAGGAGGAATACGTTTATACACCTCTCTGCTTGGTGGCCTGATAAGAACAAGTGATTTCGTTGAAGGGTTGCGGTACTTTCCAGCTCTGCACTCAGATCAGGCCAGGCCACGAGCTAGAACATAGAACAGTACAGCCTCCCTTTTGCATGCTAGTGCAGTGAGGTACAGCATCAGCCTTCCCCTTCCCCCCTCTTTGTTTAAATAATAGAATCTAAACTGTATTTGAAAACAAAAGGATCCCTCTGATCCTCTAACCAATGTCTTTCCTCATTTCCGAGTAAAATGCAATAAATGAACTGCAAGCCTGTTTCTCTTTCCCCAACTGTAAAGAATTGTTGAGTTCGGGATTATCTAGTGTTTGAATTGTGCCTTGAACAGTTCTCGTTATCAGAACCAGTCAGGGCTTTCTGTGTCACAGTGTTATTTTGCAGGGCTGTCAGAGTGGTACCAAAGCAAGCCATGTGGCAACCAGTGCTGCCCGAGGGTGCTCTGCCCAACCCCAGCAACTTTATGCCCAGGGTTGCCCTGTGCCGGAGGAGGAACATTTTCCAAACCTCTTTCTGACCTTGCTTCCCTGCAGTACAGTCTGGGAGCACTGTTAGGACAGAGCCAGCTGACAGAAGTAAGAACAAACAGTGGCGTTGTGACATGACAACCGAGTGGCAGCGCTAGCTCGTAATTCAGTTCTGCTGAAAACATCATGGTGACTGAACAGTGCGTATTTCTTGTTTTGGGTGGGGATGGTGAATAATGTCACTGCCAAATGCTGAGCTAAAATCCTGATGTTCTCTATGCACTGCTTTCTAACCTGAAAGGTGTAGGTAGAATCAAAATGTCTTACTGTTGAATGAAAACTTGAATACTGAAAGACTTACAGCTCTGTAGAGAGACTGCATCAGTTTCAGAGTGTACCTTGCCTCTGTAATATTTTCTGTCTTAGCAGACTTGAAGTGAACAGCTGCAAAACTGGAAGTTGTTCTTTGTCTGCGTGCAAGGAACAAAATGTACTGGAGGACAAGATAAAATGAACAAAGCTTAAAAGGACACTTAACGTGTGATGATTTTTCCTATTTATTTATGTGACAGTAGATTTGGTGAAGACGTTTGAGGACTAATCCTTGGCTAGTCTAAATAGATATAAATGGATAAATGCATCTGGTTGAATTTATAGTGGTTGTGAATCTAGCACCTAGCATCTCCCCTTAAACTCAGCTGAAGAGGTAAACTGTGTGGAAGGGTACTTGCTGCAGTCCTCTGAACAGAGGTACTGCACTTTCGACTGGCTTTTAGGTACTATGTGAGGGGTATGTCACCAAGTGCTTTGTACCTTCCACTTTTTTCAGGCACCTGAATAAGAGGTTTGAAAGCTTGCCAGAAATCAGTATGCTTGGGGGGGCTGCTGGTCTTTGCCAAGCTAGTATGAGTATATAACATGCTGTGTTAAAGCTTAGCGGCAATATGGAAAGCTTTCAATCCCATTGCACTTTCAACAGCTGCCAACCTGGCACTACAGTATGCAAGTTTTGAATCAAGCCTGGTGTATTTTTTTCCAGGCAGAATTTTTCCTTACTGTAAAAACTGACTGCTCTTTTGCTGCTATTTTAGAATAACATTTCATTTATGGTGTGTAAAAGGTGGCTTGAAGGAGATCTCAGGCAAGCCCTTGGTGTCTTAAAAAGATGAAATAATTTGTTACCAAATACATTTTACTTTTTCATCTGTATACACATTTTTGTTATTGGAGTTATGTATGTCACTGAAACAACTGAAACGTTCTAAACCATGAATAGAAGAGAGGGTACCAAGTGCTCTTTAAGCAGGTAACACTTTGGAGAGTATCTGGTTTTGGATGATAAGCATCAGACATCATGAAGGGGTCTTTTTTTCACAAAGTACACCTCATCAACCCATTTTTTAGGTGTTAAGCATTCTAAATTAATATTTTGGTTTTTAATCTGCAGTTCTGTGATTTCCCAAACCATTAAAAGTAAGATAGTACGAACAAAATTCGGTACATAATGCCAGAAGTGAAGGCAATGTTGTGTTTTGTGTTTTTCCTACAATTACTGTAGCTTACAGTTTAAATTTTTGAGGGTTTGAACTCTTAATCTAACGCTCTGCAACAGCATTTATTGGAAATAGAGCTCCAATTAAGTCAAGAAATTTTACATGGAACATATGTATTTGTTAGAGGACGAGAAGAGAGAGAGACCTTCAACATTGGTCTGCAACTCCAGTGCGCTAAAAATGCGCTTGCTGCAAGCAGCTGATTCTCTTCAAGTACATCTGATCTAGCAGATGTCTTAGGGAGCTATGACCTCAAGCACTGGCTTATGGAAAGGTTGGCTCTCGAAGAGGAGCTCCCAAAGAGACAGTCAGAGAGAGAAAATAAGAAAGGAAAATGGTTTTATTTGTTGCATCCGGTTAACCGGTAACAAAACAAACAGAGAAACAAACCCAATTATATCCTGGATTTCAAGAGCTTCAATTCCAAACTTGGTTTGACCCAGTTACTCTGGGCTGTCTTTAGAAAATGAGATGCTCTCTTTCCTCCTAGTTTTGAAAACTGTTTCCTGCCTGGGATTTATGGCTAGTGGTGAACCTCTGAGGGCTGTAAGTGAAGTAGATATAGCTGCAAACACAACCCAAAAGGAGATTATCAGCACATTTCTGCAGTGCTTGTTGCTATTGCATGTAGAGGACTCCAAGGAGCTTTCTCCCCACTTCTTTTGCCTGGTTTCAGCTCAGTGAATCTCATGTCTGGGGATTGTATGCTGTGGTCAGTGTCAACAGTTAAAATGCATGCAGTTTTAAACTGGTTACATGGCTCTAAAATATTCCACATTGAGATACTATCTTGTTCCTGTCCAAAATACAGAAGCTGGCTATTTCTGCTGGAACTGTTTAATGCTTTTTGAGGCACAGGCCTAAAATAAACTGCTTGTTTCTGGCAGAGGTTTATATTGTGTGCCTTCTGAGCTGTGCGTTTCCTTGTCAGAAAGTGTGAACAGATTATGGCACAGGAAAAGCATGCTGCTAGTAATCCACAGGCAAATCAGATAACGGAGCGCTGGATGGCCCGTGTGGCTTCAAGGCAGACTTCACTGAGGGCAGCAGCAGTTTTGCTGTAGAGTTCAGTGGGAGTAAGATGCAGCTCCCATAGTGATGACCGTAAATAGAGGGTCAGTACAGTTCTCTCACTTGCAATCAGTATCTGGTTTGAGGAGAACTGGGTATAAGGCACTGAGAGGTTAGAAGCTTTAACTCCTGTTTTTCTAGTTAGAGCCTTATAGCTGATAGAAAACTTATGACTACCATCAATATTTAATGTTTATAGTTATTGTGCTTTCCAGGAAGCACTGTGCAAATATCACTTTAAATTTCTAATTCTTCTGTGTCCTCTCACTTCGGAATAAGCTCGGGAGGGTGATTCAAGCCTTGTAGCACCTCCAGAAAAGCCATGCCTGTGGTCTTGTGAGCACTTTGGTTGTAGCTTTCTTTCATTCTCTTTTGTATGTATTCTTTACCCTTTCAGCAAATCACTATTGTTACTTGCATTGTATTAATAGACAAACAAAAAACCCACTATTACTCAGAAGCTATTTACACAAACTACTCAGTGGACATAATTTTCTGCTTTTCATGGTAGACCCTTTCCTACTTATATTTTTTTTTGGATATAAAGAACATAATATAGCTGAAACAGAAATTGCATTGTGGAAACAAACCTTTACAAAGCCATAACAGGACTTGAAGGGAAGAAGGTTTAATTCCACTATGGCACTTGGGATGGGTCATTTCCTTCCTTACTCCTCACTCTTCCCTGTGGATCACCAGTTAATTTTGGTTTAATAGGAATATTGTAAGGCAAACTAACTTCATTATTTTAGACTTAGCATAGCAATGTGGGTCAAATAGAATAAAAGGAGAGCATAAGGAGATGATTAAGATTAATAATGGATTAAGTTCCATTACTGTACAGGGAAAACTCTCTTGGATCTGATTAAGGACTGCAGGATATGGCAAAATATTTGAGAATTTAAAAAAGGCTCTATCTGGCTCTTGATATCTAAAGCTGTAGGCATGACAGCTGAGATCTAGGTGTTTGCATGTACCTTCTGTCACAAGTCTAATTGCTCTAATACAAAATCTGATCCAAGCAAGTTCTTAAATACATATTTAAATTAGAAAGCACATGGAAAAAAAAGCTTAATGAAATTAGCTAACTTTTAGTGGATTGTGGTCTTATATCTCTGACAGTAAACATAGTTTGATGGAATCTGAATTTAAACTGCTTTTTCTTACAGAAAAGGAAAATATTCTTATCTCAGCCCTGTTTCATTCCTCTGTGTGAGCTGTGTAGTTGGGGAAAAGTTCAGTGCTTGTTACTTTTGCTAACACTCAGACTATTTTAGATCAGACAAAAGAGAAAAGAATCGTTGCTGAATGAGACTCTGTTTCCATTACTTAAGATGGCTCTCATCTTGCTGTAGAAATACATGTGAAAGCAAAAGAGACAGCTGCGCCAAAGAGCCCAGTAACCCAGAAATTTCCTGTCCTATTCTTTCCTATGGAGAATGCAGGGATTTGGGAGTTCTCAAGACAAACATGCATCTATATTCCCGTATAAGACATCTG
>VXAV01004184.1:562797-607979 GCA_013399715.1 Alectura lathami
TAGGAAGTTTCTGGAGTTCAGGGAAGTGGAAGGGCCTGGGGCATCTAATGCATCCACATCCCTACTAGCAAAATGTCCCACAGGAGAGGAAATAAGAGATGGAGCAAAGCTGCGTAGTGAGGGAAGAGCACTGGTGTGATGGCAGTGACAGTGATTTCAAATAGTAGTAACTGGCTTGACTGTGGTTACAGGAGGGTTGTACACATTGTAACAGCTGGCATTTTGGAACATGGCCTACAAAATACACTGGAATGGTGTGTCACCTCAAATTTCATTCAGCCATTTTATGTCTGTGCACACCAGGCAGGTTGTTCCCATCTCCCATTTCCCCTCTGGTCCAAAAAAAAAAAAAAAAAAAAAAAAAGCGCAAAGCGCTGTTCAATTTACCTTAGTAATAAATTTAGGTACTTTCACATCCATAGCAATGGAAAAAGGCTAAAAGTCTACTATAAAAACAAAAATAAACTGAGATTTCTCTCCCGAGGACCCAAAGAACATGCTGTGAACAGTACATCTCACTGCTGCTTAGCGGGCTAATCTTCCAGGGCTCTGAAATCTGAGACCTTGTAAGCTACAGTGAGATTTAGAGTCTGTGCTTTGACCACAGGTTAGCTCTGTTAAACTACCACCCTCTGAAGCCCATTCTTTTCCTGTTTTTAATAATTTCTCAATCCTAAACCCAAATAGCTCTCTTCTTCTTCCCCTTGGGTTCTTTCTCTACACACACCCACACACACACATTAGTTTTAGTTCTTAGAGCCTGACAATGCACAGTCATGCATCTGAATCTCCAGACAGATTAGAAAGAAAAGGCCCAATAATAAAGCCCAAACTTGGCCTAAAAGTTCAGTTTTAGCCAAATCAGAGGTTTAGCCTATAAAACTCTTGTTCCTCTTCTGTGAGAACTCATATAAGTAACTTGAGTGGAGGTTCAGTGTTAGCACAGCAGATAGTTTTAAAAAATTTCAAGATCCTATCCTTCCTTCAGGTCATGGCACAAAAGATAAACAAGTCTAACCAAAAAATTGGTGGGAGAGCAAGGGAGAGGGGTAAACTTCCTCTTAGCATGCAGAGCTGGGCCTTGATCCTTTATCTGGCTGCTAGAATCATTATAATGAAAGAGAGAACCCAAAGGCGTCTGCTATAAGGAAGAAACATTGCAGAGTGCTCTTTTCTGGAGCTGGCTTTAACCCAGAATCTTTTGTGTGGGTGAGACACTAAGAATTCCTTTAAAGCTGACTTGGATTGCAAGGCATCTGCAGAACATTATTGTTCACATCACTGGACCACCAGCTCGGCATATGGATAGCTTCAACAAATATGTTGGCTTTCCGAGGGCTTTCCCCCCCGATTTAATGTTGTACCATCATCTCCTCACCAAGGGAGTGGTTTCCTCACTTATGATGTGGTAGCTTTTGCCAGTTTGGGAAATTCCAGCTCGAAAAAAGGCACAACATTGTCTACAACATGCTGTTATAATCATGTCTAACCAAAACCCATTTGCGTTATCTAGTCACAGGGAAGTCACTATGATCTATATCTGAGCTTTGCAGCTTGCCTGGCCTGATTTTTTTGCATGGCTTTTTTGCTTTTTTTATACTGAGAGCTTCAAGGACAGAATAAAGATGTTTGCAGTTGCACTGTCTGACATAGGATAGATGTAGATGGAGCCAGGTGCATGTAAATGTGCATTTTTAGGCTTGACTTGGACTGGCGTAAGCGAGATATTGAGCTGCCTTACAACATCACGTTCAGCTCTGTGTTTGTAAGCACGTTTCCTTTTCAACCGAGGACATGAGCTATGGAAAGATCTCTCTCCCTGGCAGTAGAGACATCCCGCCCAGAGCTGCTCTCCTTTGTGCAGCCTGCTCTGCACAAGATAAAGCTCAGCACTGCGCCGTTTCGCAATCGAGTTCACTGTGGGGCTGCCGATGTTTACTTGAGGGATGAAGGAGGCGTTCATGGGAGGAGGGAGCAAGTCAGCCATGTGCTGCCAACTGCTCGACGCCCCGCCACTGGCCTGCTCCAGCAATTTGTGCAGCTGCTGGACAGGGTCAGGTTTCAAGGGCTGTGAGCTGCAGGAGCAGGTGGGACTCCCGGCAGCGGGACCAGACGCATGATGAAGCAGAAAGAGAGATCTGTCCTCTTTGCAGGGTGGCGAGGGGACTAACAAGGGAGCACTTTGTGAGCATAGCTTTCCCAGAGAGGCAACCCCCAGCATCCCTGCAAAGCCACCTGCCACTTCCAGGGTAACAGGATCCTTTGTAAAAATGCTGGACAACAAGTCCAAAGTTGGAAGCATGACTGTGTCACACTGCTCAACCTCTAAGGTAATTACTGCAGTAATTTTTCTGTGTAGTAGAAGGTCTTTGTGCAGGTCTGTGTGCATGCACATCCTTTCAACTCATCAACTCTGACATGCTGTGCTTGCCAAGCTAAGGTTTAGTATCACCTCCCACATTCTCATGGCATAAAAACAGGCAGGATGCTCTTTATATTTGCTGCCATTCTGGGGATCCTTCTCAAGGGCTTGCTATCAATGCTTGTACCATTTAAACTAATTTGTAACTTAAAGCCACAATACCCAGGCCAACAATAACAACAACAGTTCTGCTATTGAGCTCTGTGGAAGTTCACATCCTCCGCTCTGTCTTCCCTTCTCCCCTGCCAGCACTTGATGCATCTTGCCAGTAGGAAGATATCAGATGTAATTTTCAAAAGAACAGAAGCTTCTGTGATACTCATCTTAAATAATGCTTTTATACTGAAGTGTGGTCATGCGACAGAACATCCTGGGGCAAAAACTTTGCGGTTAGGGAGTGGGCCCAGAATGCCACTGAACGTCTGTGAGGAGGGTTAGTGCTTGTGCTTCACCGACAGAAAGCCCTGTACCTCAGTTCTGCTGGAGTCAGTGGGACCCTAGCAGGCATTTCAGGTTTTGGGACCCCAGGCTTATAATGCAAGGTTTGGTGGTACCAAATTAATCCTTACTAAAAAAAAAAAAAAAATTATCTCATCATTCATTTTCTGGTTAAGCTGTAGACTTTAATGTATGATATATTCCTTCCAACCTAGAGACTTTAACTGTTTCTTTTGGAAGATTAAATGTTATTGGAAGGAAGTCTGTGCTCAGAAGGAGAAAGATGGAAAAAAAGCTTTTAGACCATGATCTCAAAGTGACCTCATTAGCCCCTCTAAGTATGCAGTTGTCCAAGTCATGGCAGCAACAGACTGTAGGACGCTACTACGTGCCAGGTCTTCCTGGCCTCCTGTGTGCTATATATATTTTTCCCAGAGCCTTTGCACTTTGGCCAGGCAAAGATTTGTCTTTGGTAAAAGTTCTCAGGACAACTGGAGTCTCCTTTAGTCCAATGCTGAGCTTTTATTCGGTCTGTTAGTTTGCTGATGCAGATACTGGAGAAAAGCTGGCAGGAAGGTTACTGAAGAAACTTGTGAAAGGAGCTGGGGACACAGTCTTCATCCATCTACGACTTAGCAAATTGCTGACCAATACCAACCACTGGTTGCTGGCTGGGCCAGCTCTGCGCAGTGCCACCTGGGCTGGCAGGGAGGAAATGTCTGCTGCAGGATAAAGCTGTACATATATTTTTTTTTCATTACTTTTAGTACCTTGAAGGTTAGAATAATATGTGACCAAGGGTCTAATTCTCCCTTGTGCAATGATCTGCATGTAGAACTTGTGCCTTCCTGATGGTCTTTTCTCTCTGTCTCTCTTGACATATGCTTGATCTCTGATGTCAGGAATCTGGTCCATCTGTAAATCTTCTGTACAGACTTATTCATGCTAAACAGGTGTATTTCAGGATTTTCTCGAAGGAAAAAGAAAAACCTGGGACTCTCTGCCCCTTCCTAAATGTATTTTAGCTCTGCAACTGCACTTGTTCCCACCATCGCTTGTTTAGACCAAGACGAACAGCACAGCCAATCAGTTTTACTATAGCCAAAGTAGAATGAAGATTTCCAGGCTACACAAGACTGTGGTATAGGCAGTATGACCAATCAGGTCACTTCCAAATTGGGCTATTAAAATTTTCTTTTTTTTGTATTTAAGTATATTCCTGTCCTAACACGACAGAAGTCTTTCTCGTTTGTTAAGCCAAGCTTCAGAAAAACACATAAAAATTACCCTGAATGTTTTTAACCAAAACACCTCTCTTATTGTAGCAGGAATGTCCAGCCATGATGACAAGAACGTGCTCTGGTGCTAGCAAGAGGACCACAGTGGTTGAGCATAAAGACAGGCGTTTGCCATCTTTCACTAGCAGCTAGCATGATAGCTCTCCTTTCAGTTTCCTTTGAAATGCTATGAGCAGATGTGTTGGGACACACAAACAATGTGAACATGGGTAACACTAATAGCAGTAAACAACATGAAGCATTTTAGCTGAGGACCAAACTCATGTCTCATGCATGGCAGTGCCAAACACGGCCTTAGAAGCATAAGCCAAGGTTCATTAGTGATGTCTTAGCCCATAAAACATGTCCTCAGCTGAGTCTTCAGATCCAATTCTGAATTGAAACCTTTTAGCTCTGATACTAACACACAAGCAATGAGGCTGACACATGTAAAGAAAGTGAGCTGGTAAAGTTCTCCACTGTGCTGCTGAAAGGATGTTTCATTCTGGATCACCAAGACTAGCAGCTTTCTAAAAGCATTTCTATAAAATGCAGACTGCTGCTCTTTTAGCTTGTCAGAAATGAATGCAAGCAAACTTTTTGTACATTTGTGGGGAAAAACTGGGAGCTAGGCAGACCTGGACGGTAAGCATTACAAAGGCAGCTTCTAGTTTGTTTGCATTGTTTGAGCTTTATCCTCATTGTTGTGTCAGACTCAGGGATGGTATCAAGCTTGCGTCATTCAAAGGAAAGGAAAATACTTCTAAGCCGCATCTAGTTCCTTAATTCCTCTTGAGAACAGCATAACTCTATATTCATCTAGCATCATCCAGTTGTTAAATATTATATAACTTAAGAGGCAAACTCTTTCTAAATTCAAAAATAATTGAAGGTAATGCACTCCTACTTATAGGAAGGTCATTTCTTCTACTAAGCTTTGTGGTTTGCATTGTGTGATCTGAACATTTATAGCATTCAAGCCTTGAGGATATTGATTCTTTTTTAATGTGGCTAAACAGAGATTTACAAGGGCAAACATGATTAATAGAAGAAATTTATTTTGTGTGTGTAGCTTAGAGTATTTACACATAGCATTTTTACTCTCAAAATGTTGCTCTTTGAATTGCGTTATGAAGAGTGCCTATGTAAAAACTGTATCTGCTCAGTATGCCTGATCCCTCCAGGCTCATTTCAAAGCTTGTAGAAAGTCAACGGTCTTTCCAGTGCCTTCAGACAGGTTTTAGGTTATTCCTTACAGGTCATTCAGTGGAGTGTGAGGCTACCTTTGTACGAGTTTTGTTTTTCAATGATGAATCAATGCATTTGGATACAGAGATCTGGATTACATCCTTACTGGCAAATCAACAACACCTATCCTGATTTATGTGTTCCCTTGGAATGGGTCTCTGCATCTAAGAATCCAGAGACAGAGCTTGTATGTTACTGGTATAGTCCTTAAAGGAGAATACACAGCTAAGGTAGAGATGAGTAGAAATGAAGAAGCTCTGGAGAGCCAGTCCACTGTCTAATCATCAAAAACTGAAAATGAAAGTTCCTCTCAGACTCTAGTTTTCGCTTGGGGTTTGTTCTGCTTACAAACTGAAAGAAGAGGTAGCTACATCATACTGGAGAGAGAGATGCTACGGATTAATGGCAGCCAGTTAACCCCTTAAACTAAGCATTATACAAGTCATGATTACTCCCAAATGCTGTTAATCTCATGATTGCTAGTGTGTTGCTGGCTTTTGAGAGACCATACAGGATGCTGTGGCTTGGTTCTCTGCATTCATGACTTACGGATTTGTTTGCCCAGTCATGCCAGCAGAGAAGTCCTCTCTCACTCTTCAGTTTTCTAGTGTCACAAGTCACATCACTAGATTTAGAAGGCAGTGTGTTGAGCAGTATGCAGGAAAGGACTAAGATGTAAGAATGTTTTGGGGAGCTCTACAGTTTTGCATTAGAATGTGAAACAGCCCATCCAGTCTGATGGCAACAGTACTCTTAGCGCAAGCAGCCGCTCCTGGACCTCTGGCACGTTGGAAGGGCAGGCTTGACCATGCTGTTCCTTAAAAGTGAGAGAGCCACAGGAGTGGATTTGTGTGAAGAACAAATCCCACCATAAAAGAACAACAATGAAAGGCCGTAAGGGGGGAAAAATAAATTCCAGAGTGGGCTGATGTGCTTACGCAAGACAATTTACACAATCGCAGCATTGTAAGGAGAAACAAAGATGTAGCCTTGGGGAAGCTGCTGCCATTTTGTAAGTAACAGTTAAAAAATGCTTGTGCTGACTGTACTGCGAAATGCCTGTAGAGGCAGAGGCCCCAGTGGAGAGCAGCAGGCAGACCCCAGTGGGGAGCAGCCCGACCTGAGCAAAGGCCGGCCCTCGAGAACACAAAAGGCTTTGTGCTGAGCTGCAGGCCCTGGCTGCGCCTCTGAGCTGCACGGCCTAGTGTCAGCCTTTGCCTGAACACTTCTGGGCTGACAGTGTTCTCAGAGGTGCACGGGGACAAGAGGTTTCACAGCAAGAGCTTCCATCCTTGCTCTCTGTTACTGTCTGCAGCTCCGGTGTGTTTGGAGTTCGGCATGCTCAGCTGTGTTTTTAGAGCAAGTTCCTCCAGCACGACTCTTCCTGTTCTGCTCCAATCTGCTTGTATTTAGGCCTACCCAGCAGGGTGGGAAAACTCCACAAGTGTCAGTACAGTATTGGGCTTGGTTTTCATCTTTCAACCTAAGAGTCCAGCAAATGATAAAAAATGTATTAGCAATAAAGTATTGTGGGAAAAGGTTTATTTTGCAACTAGAAATATAAATTATTGATTACTAATTCTGGAATTTGGTAGCTGACAGTTTTTTTAAAAAGACACTAGCTCCCCAGAGCCATCAAAGCAGAGTGCCTTACTGGATGAGTGGCTGAGAGTGCTGCACTGAGTTTCTGCAATGCTGGTGATCAGGATTTCAGAGCATGGGAATCCCAGTTTGATGAGGTCACTTACTGCAAGATCTGTTGTTGCTCAGGATTTCTTTCCTGCCTATGTTAATATCGTTTAAGATACAAGCAAAAAATGAGTTCAATGAAGTAACAAATCAAACTTGGGAAAACGATCCCAAATGAGATTGAAATGACTTTTAGGTAGATGTGGCAATATAAAAGTAACTGTTACTTCAGTGCTACCGGTAGCATTTAGGATAGCCATAGCACTGTAGCTCTGGGTGCCTACCAGTTGTCTAACAGGTCTGATTAGCATGTGACTAGCTGTGAGGCACCACTTTGTCACTGCACCCCCGTACGCACAGAGCTCACTGGCACGGCACAGCTCGCGAGGGAGAGCGCTGCCCTCCTGGTGTTCCCATCACTGTCAGCTCCAGGCTGTTCTGCCCTACCAGGGTGATGAGCTATGGAAACACTTCTTCTCCACTGTGCTTTTAAAATAATTTGGTAAACAGATATCCTCATACATGCCTCTGTGAGGTTATGCTGATCTGTTACTGCCCTGCCCCATAGGATACTTCAGGCTGTTTTAGTAATCAGTGATTACACGCAGTTTTTTCTTTCAGGTTTGTTTGTTTCATTTGAATATAAATGTTGCAAGATCAGAGGGTTCTATACTCAGAAAGATTTCTTTGTGTGAAAGAAACATTTCCATCTCTTTCTGGCAATTGCTGCACCTTATGGCTACAAAAGCAGTTCTCTTTCAACCCTGAAAAGAAATAATAAGCAAAGCAAACCAGTAATTAGGCTACGGAATTGACTTCAGTATTGAGCATGGAAGCTTCATTACCAAGTCATTTAAAACAGGACAGCAAGAGAGGGAAAATCCTGCATTAGTGGAAGCATGCACTAACCTAGGTGACCTAGCAGGCATTCTCTGGCAGAGTTTCCAGGGGTCTGCTGCACAGCAGATTAGCAATAAACCCTGGAAGCTGTTTTACCAGCTGAACCATTAATGTGGAACACGGGTATGTTGAAAGAGATTATGTAGGTTGTTTGAAAGTTAGCTTCTAATTGTTTATGTTCGTAATTCTATAATAGGAATTTCAGCTTTGTGCATAAACAATGGGAAAAGTGAACTAAGCAACACTAACCAGTGTTTTTACTTAGTTTGAGAAATCTTTTGTAAAACTTGATATTTACTTGACAGTTAGCACTGTCCTAAAATGCCAGAAGATGTTGAAAAGAAGGGAAATGAACTGTGCTGTCATTTATACCCCATGAAAAGTCATTTGATAGCTCAGAAAGATTTATCAGTTTCTCTAGTAACTTGCTTCTAATGTAAGCTTGCTGTTTTTATATGCTAGTCACATACCTAGCCAAGCACAACAGTATAACTGGGGAGGGGGGGGAGAAGATAAACTGTGGGGCCAATTCCAATATTATGTAGCTTCATTGCACTCAGTGGCGTTAAGAAGGAGAGAAATTGTTCTAGAGCCTTTGGAACAACAACAACAGCTAAATATTAAAATGAAAACTTAACAGAGCATTAGATCTGAGATGAGTAACAGGGATTTATCTGCAAGTTACTTTCACTCAGAAAAGGAAAATGGTAAACAGAAAGCTTCTTTCCACAGAACGAAGTTGGAGTTGGCCTTTCCCACAGGCTTCCAAAAATGTATCTCCCTATAAATATATGCTGTTATCTCCTGGTTTTGATCAGCTCGCTTGTCCCGTTAGGTACATGCAACTGCTCACTTTGAAAACTCCTTGTCCTTGCCAAAACTCTCTGTGCTGTCAAAGTAAAACAAAACTTAACATCACACATGTAAAGAAAAACAGTGTCACTGATCAAGACAATGACATGAATGCCCTATTAGGACAGATGCACACCACATCACATAATAAATATATCATCACTGCATATGGAGATGACATCACAGATGTGCCAGAGCACACTTGATGATTTAGCACCTTTTACTGCTAGATAAAGCTGTGCCAGACAAAGGTGGAAAGCAATCCAGGCAGCTGAACTATGAAATGCTTTCACAAATACCATAAGTAAATAATTTCTTGTGAAGTGTTCTGTTCTTTCCAATACTGCATGTTCAATCCTAAAGGGCAACAGGTGCCTCATGATCAAAGATCTCTGGTTACAAAAATGTGGAGGATCTAGAATCAACCCTGGCATTTTTTGTGTGTGTGGGTTTTTTTTTTTTTTTCCCCCCTGGTTTTGTTCTGTATCCTATCAAAAGGCTCTAGGCATTTAGTATAACTTCTTTCCACGTAATTCAAGTAATTTGATTTTCTGGAGCAACAATTCAAGAAATTTTTGTTTTAGCCCAGCCAAGGCTAGTAATAAACCTGACAGTCTCCACTTTAATCTAGGCTACATTATTTTTCTTTTCTAACCCTGTCTGATAAAGGGCAGGATTTGTGGAGGTTCAGAGGCCAGGTTCAGATAAACATTTCCAGGTTTAGATTCCTAACAAAAACTTTCTAGGCCAGCAGAAGTGGATTGGATACACCTAGATGAAAGATTCCTTTAGCCTTTTTATATCACCTGTACTCTGGTTGTATGGAATAATCTGACAGTGACTTTTCCTGTAGTACTCAGCATGTCTGTTTCCTGTCCCCCTGGAACCCAGCTTAGCAAAGGCCTATAAACATGCTACAGGATGAGACAAAGCCAAGTATCCAAATTTTTTGTCAGAGCTTAATAAAAGGTTAGCTGCAATTCAGTTCAGACTTTCACAAACACTAATATTTCATCTGATTCAATTAAAACAACTGTGTCTTGATGGCTATTCTCACTCCAGTAACTGAAAAGAGTAATCTCCTGTGCTGCTTCCACAGTCTGCACCTAACAGCCCATGACAACAGTACTAACTGTTGGTTAGGTCACCGGCCAAGTTTGAGGCATGTAACTTAAGATTACTTAACCCTCCCTCGCTGGCCTCATGTTCTTTCCTAAATTCTGATTGCTGGTGTTGTTCTGCATCACTCCAGTCACCTCCACAAGATGGTAACAACTATAGCTGCCTGTAAGGCCTATACTAGCTAGAGATATTTGAGAAAAAGTACAGCATTGTCATTGAAACTAAAAGTCACCTGAAGGGTTAGTTTTGACATCTTCTTTCAAATAGATTTCTACAAGGCTTCTGAAACAGTAAACGCATCTTGGAAGGGTGACCACTGTAGAAAGGCAGCTTGACAGTACTGAACTGAGACATGTCAGCATGGCACTAAAGGACATGTTTAGAGATAGGATTCAGTGGGCCGAGTTGATGTTTGGACCTGATGACCATGAAGGTCTTTTCCAACCTTAATTCCATGCACGCTGGTTTTCTCTGCCTGCCCTGATGGCAAATAATGTATGTGTTCTTCAGGATGGGCTCATCCCCCTTCTGCCTAGGCTTACCAGTCTTGCTACAGTTTCAAGTTTGCTAGTACCAAGCTATGGGACTTCTCCTGATTCTATTTCTTTCCAGTTATGCCCATTGCTAAACCTGGTCATCTGGAATATAATAGTGTAGTGAAAATAGCTGCTCTGGTGAGTTCATCTGAAGCCTGACACAGCGATCACCGTTCTACAGTAACTGCTGCCCATGCTGATGCAGGTTTGGACAATGTCTGTTTGGTGTTCATTTTCCCCTCTATTTCCTCAGCATTTTGCTAGAAAGAAAACTTTATTTCACCCTTCCCTTATTCTGGATCATTGGATCCAAACAGGATGTAGTTGTTGTGTTTTGATCAATATGGGCAGAGACAGCACCAACACAGGAGCCTATTTTTATTATCTGAGAAACAGCTGTGGTTAAAGCAAGAACTAAATTGTGGAGTAAATGAGAATTCAGTGGTCTGGAGTACAGTCATCACCTGTATGCAAGATGCAATCTGAGAACATATGTGATAGGACCTAATATGCTGAGAGTCATTAGGTGAGGACAATGCTCTGTGCTACCCTGAGGAAAGAATGAAAGGCTCCATCCATTCACCCCCTATTCCCTTCTACTCCAAACTCCAGGGAAAACAAAACAAAACAAAAACCAAAAAACTAAAAACAAACAAACAAAAAATGAAGCTAGATCTCCCAAACTTCAATTTTTTTTTTTGTTCTGTTTTGTTTTTCAGATGATTCCTCTGAACAATTGTTTGCAGATAGGATGAGAGCGAAATCAGGCAGGCATGCTGGCACAAATGTCACTGCATTTAGCTCCAAATAGCCACAAGCAGGTTAGATAAGAAGTCTATGTAAACAGTGTCTCAAGGAAAACTAGGGTGGGGAAGTGTGGTCTTAATGCTTTTTTCTGCTTGCTGACCACGGTTAAGATCTTCTTCTTTGTCAAATGCAGTGAGGCTTCTTGTTCCTCTGTGCAGAAGCAAAGCTTCTCAGCAAGAGGGTCGGAGACCCTTTGCTATTAACCTTTGTGTGCTCTGTGTCTCTCTGGAGTACCTGAAGAGTAAGAGCTCCGAAGGAGAAAGGTCTGATATGAATATTTTTGTTCACTATTTCTAAGAAGCTGCCTATCATGCTAGACTTTGCAAAAACTTATGGAAAGAGAGAATCCCTGCTCCAGTTAGTTCACTATCCAGATGATAACATAAAGGATGGGAATAATACACGTAATTACTTCTGTTTTGGTTTTTTTTGTGTGTGTGTCTGTGGAGTAGCTCTTGTAGTCTTGGTACTGATAACAATGGCTCCCTGAAGTCCACGCTTGAGTTAGCCATACTGTTCTAGCATTAATGGGGAACTTCTGGGGAAAAGAAGACAGTGGTATTAGGGTAGTTTCAGTGATGGCTTTATGGACAGCACATTTTTCCCCTTAATTAAATTTCATCTCTTTTAAGACTGAGATTTCATTTTACACTTCCAGTTTCTTCCTGTGAGTTTGATGTAGGAGGATTAAATTCAATGTGTGCCTGCACATTTACAGCAGCAAAGGAAGAAGACATGAGTTAAAAAACATGAGGACCTGCACAGAATGGCTGGGCATAGATAAAGTATGAGAAAGAATGAAACTTTCAGGCTGTAGCTGAACATCAAACAAATTGAGAGAAGTATTTTCCATTAGTGTTTTCACATGGCTCTGTCTACAGGCTTCAAGCAGGACCAGAAGCAGAAGTGCCAAAACATCATGAGAAAGGCTGCTCTTGCAAAATTTCTGGCCTGACCAGAATAGGAAAATCTCATGAAAGACTGTTCTCGTCTGCTTTCCAGCCCTGCTTGGCAGGCCCAGGAGGCTAAACGAGGATCCACTTGGAAGTTTTAAGGTGTATTTGAATTCTCTGGTTTTCCATGTTTTTGTAAACAGTATTCTGTAAAACTGTGGTATGACAACCGTACTAACTTGGCACGCTTATCCCCCAGACCTGTGCAGACCAGCAGCAACAAAGTGCTGCTCTTCTCTGCAAAATATTTATCATTTTTTAGCAAGCAGAGATCTAGAGTCTATTGAAGTAAGAGCTGCACAAAATGCCAGAAATACACATCTGCCACCAGAGCTTAGACTCCAATAGTTAAGGCAGGAATCTGATACAGTTCCTCATCTGTGGGATGGATAGTATCACTAACCCAAAAGCATACAACTAGTCAGCGTTCAACCTAGATTTTCTGAATCTGAGTCCAGAGCGTAAACCACAAGACCATTCTCTCACATCCTAATGAATGTGCTACACATTACAAGAAGTCTAAATGCAAACCAAAATATCTGAAAAGCCCGTTGTGCAGGAAACTGGCTGGGATTCAGTCTGTCGCCTCAGTGAGTTCACATTTAGCCTAGTTCTCTCCAAGCACAGAAGCCTGCAAGTTCCATTGTTGTGCCTGTGGTAGAAAGTAAGCAGAACTGATTTCAAAGTCATTACGTACAGTGTCTGTGCTTATTAAAAGATAAAAATCTAACTCCTGCATGACTAGTAAAGCTAATGATGACTGAAGAAGAAAAAGGCATGATTTTGAGAATTCATGGCTGTGAAGTTGAGCTACCAAAGGAAGGGAAGAAAGCTGGAAGAGCTTTCTGACTCAGCCAGCCCCTATGGAAGGCAGGTTCTCTGGGAATTTCTCCATGACTTTAGTATCAGTCACTGACAGCCATGTTATTTTCTCATTTTAGAGCCCATTATTTTTGTAGTTACAATCTAATTGGAGTAGTAATATAATTCCCAATGAGCAACTCTCTTCCTCAACACAGCAAGAAAAATGATTGCCTTTGGAGAACCACATATGGATAGTCCAGTCACTCTCTGTATTACAGACACAAAACCCCTATGCTGTTTCCAGCATGTATTTTCTAGTTAGGACGCGTAGCCAGTAGCAACATGCTAGACTGAAGTTCCAGGGACACATGTATTTACCAAGGAGTTCTGGGCTGTGATTTTGAAAAGCACAGATTCTCTGGGGAGAATGTGTGGAGTACTGCAGTGCCTAAGGGCAAACTGGGAGAGCCAAGGAATATATTTCTGACTGTGCTAGAGAGATGCCCCATGCAAAGTCCATTAGGCAGAACAAATGCAGCTCTGTTTAGCACGATGCGAATGGATTCTAAGGGCACATTACCGCCTTCTCGTAAAAAAGGATGTTCTTTGTGACCAGAATTCCTCAGCATGCTGCACGCTGCAGCTAAACTGGGGAGGTCCACACACAATATCTCTGTTGTATTTCTGTAGCAAATATGTGGCACCGCAAAAGACAATAGCAGATCCTTGCTGAACAGTACATGGGATTATCTTTTGTTTTAAGCTTATAATTTTTTTATAACTTACTGATCTGTCCAGGCTCTAATATGTGAGACAGTTTCAAAGACAAGCTTCTGGACCAGAAGCATTTAAATGTAGTCCACAGTGTGGCCTGAAGTTGCTGTGATGTAGCGCTGATGCCGTCAGCAAAGCATTGCTAGGGAATCTTGTATGCGGGATGCCTAAAGGCGGAGTTTGCCGTAGAAAATTTGAGCCGTTTGGGAAGGTTTCTAACTTTTATTTGCCTCACTGCTTTTGTACAAAATAGCTGTCTTCCACTGTTGACATTTCCCATCCCTGTGGGACCAGGGACCTTTGTTACCGTGCAGAAGAACAGAGCCTAGCAGAGCAAATCCAGGACAAGTGGCTATGGTATAAATTGCTAATAGCCTTGCTCCTCTTCCAGATTAAAGAGAACATTAGCTGCAACTTGTTAAAAAAACCATGTGTGATGTTAGCTTTTTTTAGCTGACCAATGCATACCCCAGGGTACCACTATGTTCTTCATTTCATCTGGTTCCCAAGAATTATAATTTTTCTCCCAAGAAAGAAACACCCCCCCCCCACACACAAAAAAAAAAAAAAAAAAAAAAAAAAAAAAAAAAAATTTTAAAAGAAAAAAAAAAAAAAAAAAAAAAAGTAAGATCTATCTTTGATGGCAAAATAGCAAATGGTTGTCTTCCAGAATCTCTATTTGCTGCTCTTAACCAGCCCCAAGTGCTTTAAGCACTAGCTCTCTGAACTAGCAGAATTTTGGTTGAAGAATATTTTCCACAGACCCATCACGCTATTATCCACACACTGCGCTGGTTTTCTTTCCAGAAATGCACCATCAGCTGGAACTGCATGATCAGTACCAAAGCAAATTACTGTTTGAACATTCACTACCACCCAAAGGGAGCAACTCCTTAGCAGGCAGGGCTGCCACTCGTTCAAGGCCAGGTGCGGAGCTGCAGGCTGAGCCCTTGGACAGATGGGGCAGCGCTCAGCTCACATTTCAGCTTGGACTGTGCCACATCACAGCCAGTCATGCTGTGAAAGAGACAGGCGCATGTAGGAATGATGTGAAAGTACTTTGCTGGGTTTGGTTGGCTGAGATCAACTGCACCACAAAAATTATTAGGCATCTCACAGAACTCTGTCTGGATACATGCGGAAACACATATCTGCTGTATCTTGCTGATAGCTTTTGAAATACACGGCTTTTTGGTTCCAAAGCACTCCCTTTAAGAACAGAAATGATTGAATTTGTTACAGGCAAGTCTTTCTGCATCATTCCTGCACCTGCACAAAGAAATTCAACGAGTCTGAAAGCATTACATTGGCTGTGCTAGAGTTGCTTTGAGAGGCTATACCAGTGGGCATACCACACCCCATGTTGTGTGCAGGACACCTTTAAAAGTGCTGGTGAGGACAATTTTGATTTTGTTCTTGGGTGTCAGTTGTCTTCTTCATTGAAACTTTAACCTCTTTGGTCTGTCAATGCAGGTATGAACAGACCTGGGCTGTAAGGCAGTACAGTTGAAGGGTGAAATCTGATGTCACACAGCCACTGAAGCTTTTGTTCACTTGAACTGTGACAGATCCTGATCCTATCAGTTAAAATTGTGAAAGATTTATGGAGACCTATTTTAAAGAGACAATTCTATTTTCCTCAGGCACTTATAGACTTCAAGGGAAGAGCACACTTCTGTTGTTTCCAAGTAATAAAACTTGTAATATTTAACTCAGGGCAGGTAATCACGATACGATCTTCCTTTTTATTTTGTTTTGTTACGATAATATATGCATAATATTGATTAAACAGAAATTATAGTTTGATTTGACCTTCGTATTGGATAAATGCCCAGAACTGCTACGTTATGCGCAGTACCAAAGTGTAAAAGTAGAAGAACATCTCCAATGCATATCTAATGCTGTTGGTGGTACCAATATCAGGATTCGTGCCTCTAGAGCTTTAGTTTCTTGTTTCACATAACAGAGCTATGGGGAAACGTGAGGACAAAGTCTGAGAACAGATCATGCAGGGATCACTTCGTGCCCTTCCTCCTGCACTGCAATGTAAGAGGACTGGTGGCTGTTTTTAAACTGCACTGATTCATTGATACATCTAAGAGCCTTAGAGCTCCAGTCCTTAGAGCTCTAACAGTAAATCAAATCAAGAAGTGAGGCGTGTCGTATCAGAGGGTAGTTCACTAGGAGAAACACTAGGTTGCATTTCTGAAAGATGGCTGATAAAGCCACTTAGAACCAAAAGTGAAAGCAGTCAGTGCAGCTTCGCAAAGCTCCCCTGGCAGGGGCATGCAACAGAAGCTGCTCCGACCTCCCCTACAGCAAGGCACTGAGCTATTTCACCACGGGTATATAGATATCTTTTCCATGAAGGGAAGGTACTTACTTCAGAATTTTTTTGCTGTTCTCTTCTCTCCTCCATCTTCTTGTTCATGGAGAAGCACTGCCACAGCTCCTCCTCCCAGGAAGTAAAAGATTTGTCTACGTGAGGTCACGCTGCTATCAGCATTCCACAAACGGAGCATGCTCTGATCCATTTGTGTCAGGGAAATAGTTTCATGGTATCTCCTTGTGGACAAGAAGAATTGGGTAGGAACATAAAGTTGTATGACTGGAAGATGTTTATTGTACCCATGTATTTGCCTGATGTATCTAGTAAATGCTATTGTAGTGTGGTAAAATGCAGGTGGTCCAGCTTTTGATGAAAAACAGGATTTAAAAGCAAATGAGAATACTACGGCTTTGTACAAATGTCCTCTTTGTCCAGTCTGCTTCAACCATCATCCTCTGCATGGCACTGCTAAGTCTGTTGTGTACAACTAAGATGGAGCAGAGAAAAATGGTTTATCATGTGCTTTGTCAAGTGTTAATGTACCCTAAGTACTTTCCAAAGAGATGGAAAGAACTCACCCAGATTCCTGGGCAAAGGCACGTCGATGCCTCTTCTTTTGTTGGAATGGATGGAAAGGATGGTGATCTTGTAACAGACCCAAAAGGTGAACGATCATCTGCAAGAGGTGGGTGGATGGGGAAATGTGCTTTGACACTGACTATCATCTCTAGACAGGAATTTTTCATAAGTGGGATTCAATCTTGAGACTGGCATCTTTAGTGACGCTCTATAGAAAAATAATCCACAGATGTATGCTGAACTTCTCTGTTGAAGGTATTGCCTCACTGTTGATGACTATGGTAGAAGAGAATGTCCTCTTTAAAAGGAAAGATTCTGAGAAAAGGACCTATGGTAAAATACACGTAAACTCCAGGACAACATTTTCCACTTGGACTAAAACAAAGTTGTGAGGTGGACTTGAACAAGAAGAAGTACAAGAAGTTCCAGGTGTATTCAGAGCTTCATTGTCCCCAGCTTCTGAAATATAATGACTGCCTCAAGAGAAATTTCTGTATCAGTTACTCAGGTGAAATTCTATCCATTCGTTGACTCGACTTGCGGGCTCCTTCTGCAGAGAGTACTTAGTATTTGGGAGAATAAGCTCTCTTCCACCTGATATCTGTGTCATGCTTACACATTTTCTATCTTACAGGAGGTGTATTTGTGTTACACTGGGAATTGTATGTTGTTATGCATGCATTCCTAATTCTCTATGAAAAGGCTCAGCTAAGTGTGAAGGAACACCAGTTCTGTAGTCTGTGAGATGTTCATCTGATCAGTTCACGTATTTTGTCCCGACGGGAAAGTAAGGGAGGGCTGAAAAGATGTACTGCATGGTGGTTCTTCCAGTGTCCAAATTCAGTTATTTATCCTAGTGAGAACTGTCATGGAAAGGAATCAGGTTTCTAAGAAGCACTATGGAATACATCAGTGTTGTAACAAGACAGTGAAAATTCACTTCTGGATGTTCAACTGCTGGTTGACAGTCTGAATTTTGGAGCCAGACTGAAAAATGCTGTAGGCTTTTTCAAGTACTCAAATTGTTTTTCTGGATCTACAAATTTAACTCTTGAGGCTCTCTGCACTTTGGTCATGTTCCTTATTGTGATGTAGGCATCCAAAGTGTGCTGAAAATGTGCAGAGATGAAACCACTGTGTCTTATTTTGCAAGATGTGCTAAGCGGATAAACAATGTGTTTTTTAGGGAGTGACTTGTGGTGATGAATGAAATGACAGCCACTGGAGATTAAAAGAGAAAAATACAGGAAAAAAAGGTTGAGGTTAGAAAGCTGGATAAGGTTTGTGTCTCTGTGAACCATATGCAAGAAATATGAGAGCAGTGCTTTCTGTTCCACGTTACGTCAGCTTTCTTGCACTAAGTATCTGTTCGTAGCCTTAATTCTTCTGTATCAATGGAAGACACCTTGGAAAGGAGATGGAATGGGTCAAAATCTTGATCTTAGATACTCCAGAAAAGGAATGAGGGCTTTAACTGTAACAGCTGGATAAGGAGAGGAATTGATTGGGAAAGAATCTCAAGAATGGAGGTGAGATAAAGGAGAAGGTATGACACGATGCAGAGTGTGAGGTCAGCAGGGTCACACCCTCTGCACATGCTCCAATAACTCCACTGGAGCAAGATAACAGCCTGCTGCTGAAGGCTGACCATCCAAAGTTGCTTGTATCTGCCTCCAGCTCCTACTGAAATGAACAGGTCCTCTCCTTAGACATAGATGGGCGCTAGATGAGGGCCCTATTTAGCTAAACTTAAGGTGATGCTCTACACTGACCTCTCTGATTGTTTTCCAACAGCTGGCAGTCTTCAGGCAACAGCTGTCTTCTCACTTCTCACACTTCCCTGGCGCTTTTATCTCTGCTAGCTTCTGCTTTTGGCCCTTATCAGCCATCAAATGTATTAGGGGCTTGTAGGAGAGAAGACTATGAGGTAGGAAGAAAAGGCACGATAAGAAGTGTTTATGAAGAGTGATGTTTTCATAAGATACTGCTCTTCCTCCTGAGAAAGACGGCCAAGGCCCAAGGGATTGCAGCGAGGTGGTTTGCATCCTTCATGGAAGGGTCATGCAACCTGTCCCCAGTAAGAGCAGTGATGATTCCAGCTCTGCCACCCATCCCTGCTCTGCGCACAACGGTCCTGTCAGATCTCTGTACAGCCACCAGATGAACTGGGGAAACAACACAGGCTGTAAGGCGAGCTCTGCAGGCTGCTCCCAGCTCTAACCATCCATCATCACAAATAATCACCAGTGTGAACCAGTGCTCAGATAAGGCCTGCTCGTGAATAATGAAAGGCTCGATAACCTGGGCTGAATACATGGCAGTGATGTAGTACTTTGAAGTGCTGTAGCTGCAGAGCAGTTCCCTTTGTAGGAGGCATAAACACCCAACAACTCTGTTGGCTCTGACAGCAGACAGCTGCTGGAACCTGTGCTCATGCTGAACTGCTACTCCTGCTGAGTACAGCCATCCATAATTCTACCATCTTCTGATGCACAGGTTTATCCCCATCATATCCATGGGCCTTTGCCACTGTCCTCCACGGCAAACAGTACAACACTCAGAGACGTGAAGCTGTTGCATTTGAAAACCCCAAATTTACAGAACGCTGTGTTACGTCTTCTCACCACGTGTGGCCACAAGACTTGTGGATCAGATCTACCTTGGACCAATGGCCCGGAGCTGAGGCAGAGCTTGCCTAGGTCAGCAGGCAGTGCTGTCAGATCAGGGAGAGATGCAGCTGTGAGAGGGACACTTGCGTTGTTGACCCTGCCTGTGGCACAATGGGAACTGCTACCAGCAGAGCAGCACTCACTAGTAGGCAAAACAGAGCCTTCTTGGGCTGAGACAGCATTACTTGCTTTCACCGGAGCGCAAGCTCAGCAGAAACCTTCTCCCATTTCAAGTGTAAGGTGCATATACATATATGACTTCACTTATCCCATGTTAAGGAAGACAGTTGCCAAATAGAAACACTGTATTACATGCACAAGACTCTCCTTGAGAAGACACACATAGCACAAACCACAGACATACGCCTTGAGAAGCTCAGATGCTAAATTACAGGGAACAGGCACAGAAATGACTAGTGACTGAGAGGGAGCTTTCCTTCATGAAGAGCCTATAAATCCTCTACCCACAGGCCTGGGAAGTGCCTGCAGAGGACAGAACTCTACTGTAGCAGTAGAGCAACCTATAGATATTTACCCCTGTCTTGCTAATCTAGAGGAGCATGGCTGTTGAAATATAAAAGTAGCATAAAAACATCTTGTGGCTTGTTTTAAATCAAATACAGAAGACGTAGGGAAAGCCAAAAATGCCTCACAACCTGTGCCTATGGAAACACCTCTCCAAGACAAAGTACACCCTAAAGCACCCTTATGTTAGTGGAAGTACCAAAATTGCCACCTTTATTTCAATTATCCACTTGTTTGAAAATAAGTGGGAAAATTCCTTTCAACTAGTCACATTAAAATTCCAAGTAAAAATTATTTTTCTCAAACAGTTCCCCTTAAAATGAAGTAAATTTCTTTTTCCAATTGGCCACAGAAACTTCTGTCCTTTCCCAAGCCTAAAGTGTAATAAATTTCAAAGATTATAATATATTCCAGATATGTAAAACAGTAAAGTGAAAGAAAAAAATGCAAAGATACAGTTGCAGGGGTGTAACACGATCTTCCAAAGTAAAAAAAAGACTAATGCTAGAAAGACACCTTTACGGCATACTGAGTGCCTACATGTTGTGGGGTTCCTCACCGTGGCTCTGCCAAGGGCAAGGGTTAGTGCTGAAAGCAGATGGCCCAGAGCTATGGTGTTAGGAAAGGAGCTGGCAAAGGAGACTGAGGGCTGCAAAACAAAATTCCTGTTGAGGAATTCTTAGTCTGGGGAAGAACAGGACTGCTCAGTCTAAAGCTTAGGTTTATGGCCAGGGTTAGAGTTAAGGAGAAAGCCTAGAGCTACAGCTGGATTTGGGCTGGAAAGTGGCTGCCAAAAAGACTGAGGGCTGTGGAAAGATTTGTCCCCTCAGGAATTCTTGGTCTTGGAAAGGGCTCGGGCACTGTGTGTGCACCTCAGCCTAGGACTAGGGTTAGTCCTTCCTCTTCCTTCAGAGAGGAAGCCCAGTTACAGCTGCAGATAACCCTCAAAGTAAACAGGGCCAATGTTATGATTTTCCCTCCAGGTTTATTGAGTTTCTGGGTGGAATGGGACCCTGAAACAGCATAGTCAAAACAGTTTAATCATTTACTTCATATTGCTTTCTTGTTTCTGACTCAGAATTGCCATTTGTGACGCTTGGTGTAACTTTTCAGTAGCAGAACTGAATTCAGGACATACTAGACCTGTTTAGGGTTCAGAGTAACTGATAATCACTCAATTTCTTCTCACTTTTCCATCAAACTTCTTGACTCACTATCAGTTTTACCTCCAAGCCATCCCCATCCCCCTGCTGCCCTCTGGTCTCTGCAAACATGCTGAAATCTAAAGTTTCAGCCATTCTAGGAATCTTTCCTGATTCTTTTTTTCCAATCTTGGAGAAACCTGATCCACCAGATGGGTGGGAGAGCTTATTGTTTTTTCGTCTGACATCTGGATTTCGTTAGCAGACTCATGCGTGCTGAATCAGGAATGGAGCTCAGAAGAAAGCAGATGAAAGTTAAAATTGTGTTAATGCTATAAAAAATGCCCTGTTCCTCTCTCTAAGTTTGCAAACAAACACAAAACGTGAGTCACATTGTGAGCTTAGTGCAAGCAGTACAGCCCTTATTAGCTGTACCCATTTATGTTAATGCTGGATGTTATGCCTCAAGCAGCTATGGAAAAGAACATTGTATTGTTTACTTACATGTGTCGACATTGATTTAAAAAAAAAAAAAAAAAAAAAAAGAAATCCTTTCCAATAGTTTGACATTAGCAGCACTAATTTTCAGGGTTGTGAATTCGTGACAGGCAGGCTCTCCTGTGTCCTGTTTAAATAGATTCCGTGTAGCATGGAAGGAAACTATTTACCACAAAGAAACCAGGTAAGCCTTGCTGCGGCGGTGGGGTCTGCTGTGAATGATAGCAGCAAGAGGGGGGATTTATTTATTTATTCATTTGAAGTTTAACAGGCAGCAGCAGGAATGTTAGTGGTGTCCTAAAAGTCAGGGTGTTATTAATTACCATAGCTCTCACTACTGAATAACAGGAACAGTAACATAAGCAGCCGCCGTCTGATGGCCCTGTATGTGGTGCTGTGCTAACAGTTCTGGACAGCTGTTAGATCTTTTTTGCAAAGGCTGAGGGCTGCAAACATATAGTATGCATCTTTGTAACCCATCTCATCCTTCATCTCCTTCAGCAAGGCACAGGGAGCCCTGACTCTCTGGCTGAGTGCCTTGAACATGAGCACAAAATGGTGATGAGGAGATTCAAGTATTTGTGCATTGCACAGGGAAAGAGGGAGAGACAAGAAGCTTTTGGCCATGTTGTATAAGTTCAAAATTTTGGTCATGTTGTATGACCAAAAATAGGTCTAGGATAAGGAATCAAAGAAAATTACAAAATGGTGACAAGTTGGAAAGGCAGATTTACTACTTCATATATCATTAAAAAGGTGTCTGTCCCTCTTTAGAACCTCACCCTACACATCTGATGTGCAGGTACAGCTGCTGCACTCAGGCAAGAGAATTGCCTACATAGGATGCAGCTGTGTAATGTTCTTATATTAGTGGAAAGCAGATGGAAGCATTTGGTCACTAACACAAAAATGGCCATCATGTGCTGAAATCAGAGCACCGTTAGTTTCATTTCTATAACGCACTCCAGCCTCCAACAGGAGATATGGCTTCCTCCTGTCTTGAGAAAGGTGTATGCCCATGACAGGTGAGATGCAGGTGGATGTGTACTTGCCTGTCACAGGCCTCAGGTTAGAAATGAAGTCATAAGTTTACTTGATGAGTCACCATTTTCAAGGAGGCCTGAAAAAATACTGGACTTGATTTTTGACTTTCTTGTGTTTGATGTAAAGACTTTTTGATCTTCTGGGGAAAGAAAAAAAAAACATGATTTCCCTACAATTTATTTGAAATAAGCCTTTTTCACCCCCACAATTTTCTCAACTGTGTAACCAGGCATTTAGGAGCAAGAATGACACTCTCTCTGCTGTGAGGAGCTCTTGTGAGGGTCTAGGGTCTCCTTCCATGACCCATGTAAGACACCGTGGGGCCGTGTGGGCACCACGTGCCTGGGCTGGCTGTTGGCTGCAGGTGGTGTGGGTGTGCTCACCCAGGTGGAAGTATTGATTTGCCTGGGCTGTTGCAGAGTTTTATCTATAGCTGTACACCTGCAACGTGGGTTAAAATTAGAAATGGCTTCACAACTAGTATTTTGCATGTGAAACCCTTGAGCCTGGGAAATTCTCTAAACTCATGTCCAAACTTACAGCTTGAGAGCACATCTAAGTCTACCTGAAACGTGCTCTTTCTCTGCAGAATGAAAAAGGAGTGGTTTTCAGGACTCAGTAACACAAATCTCCAGAGGTTCCGCTCTATCCCTGTGCACATTTCCATTCAGCCAGAGAATGAGGTAGAAACAGAGAGCAGTGAGTATCTTGTGGAAAATCAGGCTCAGATCTGAGGATGAACTAGCAATCAAGATTATGTCACTTCCAAAATGTCTGCTGTTACTGCTAAAACCCCCAATGTTCCAACTTAAATGCCTGTCCATGGGCTTTATTGCCTTAGGTTATAATTTGACACTGACTGGGCCCTGACATGTAAGGCTTCTTCTTCATTTTGTCTAATTACTACAGGAACTTTTTAGCTTTTCTGCCCTGCAAGGAAAATTTGAAAAAAAAAAAAAAAAAAAAGACTTTTGCCATCTTTTGAAATGTCTCCTTAAATAACAGCCTCCTCTTAGTAACATGACAGACAATTTCTGGTATAAAACATAAGATGCTAAGGAACCAAGTTTACAGTGAGCTTATCATCAAATTTCTCTATTACTTTATAGCAAGGTATATTGTGCTATTAAAAAATTGTGAAAATTGAAGATATTTAGCATTGGTTTTATTGGCATAAGCCAGATGCAGTAGAACAATGCCGACACCTGTGGTTAGGCATCACCAGGGAAATCGAAAAGTGACTGATTTCCATTTAGCACCTTAATTACATACAGGAAGTGAAATATCAGGAGGGAAAGGCAGGACTGACTGGTACATCCTGACAGCAGGAAAATGAGAGAGTACCCCTGGGGTGGATTTGTGCCCTCACAGCCTGCAGACTGTCCTGGGGCAACCAGAAAAGTGAGGAGAAGCTGAGCTGCAGCTGTTACCAGCACGAACTGCTGCTCTGCCTTCAGTGATTTGCCCTCACTCTGTTTGCCTGTTTGCTGGCTTCCTCCTCTGTACAGCGGGTTAAAGGAAAAGGGACGGACATTAGGTCAGCTTAATGCCCTGCCAATCCCCTTCTCTTCCTCAACAGTCTTTTACCAACATCACCCCAGCTCCTACTCCACCTGTAGGCCCAGCATTGGGCATGAGGATTAACAGAAAATGCTCTTCTCCTTTTGAAAAACTGTGAAATGACATTCTGTTAAAACTGTGAAGGAGAACTGAAATATTGATGCATTTGTTAGATGTGAAAATTTTCAAAATTTCAAACTGGCAATGCCAAGAAACAAACGTTCATCTGAGTACATGGTAGTTATGAAACATTACAGGACAAAGAATGTTTTTCCACTTCAGACATATACTTCAAACTGTTTTGTTTTCTGAGCTGAACACTTTTTTAAAACAGACATTTTCCTTAGAAAAAAATCCTTTTCTAAAAAGTGATTTGATTGACTTTCCAAAAATATATGAAATGAGACTATGGTTTTGCAGGGAATGTTTGTGCATGAGCATTTTGACTTGTGTTATTTCCAAGGTTTACAGTCCTTTGGTTTTTATCTTTGTTGTTGTAATGAACGCCTGTTTGCTCCAGCTTTTATGTTTTAGCAGTATTGTATTTTGCACAAAACTATTTGATTAAAAAGCACAGAGAGAAAGGGTTGTGGTAGACATTAGAGCTTGGAGATAACTGACATCTGGAAGAACAGTCAATGGTCTTTTATTGCACAACCTGAAAAATTGTTTAATTATCTTAGAACTGAATCATTATGTGTGGTTGGGACCTCAGGGGGACACCAAGTCCAACCTCCTGCTCCAGGCAGGACCAACACCAAGTTCAGGTCAGATCTTGAAAACTTCCAAGGATGGATGGAAATTCCACAAGCTATATTTCACACTGAACCAAAATACTCTTATGAAGGGAGAAAACTTGATTTGCTTAATCTTCCATTACTACTTGCTTATCAGTGTGAATGAGGAGTTTATAAACTAATGTGGTTTTAACCTAGAAGTTCCCTTTCTACCTTATCTATAAATCAGCTTTCAGAGAGCTGGAAACCAGGCTTTGCTTTCCCTCTCAAGAGGAATGCTCGAGGTATTTGTTTCCAAGCTAAGCACTTAATTATGGTTTATCAGAAGTTTTACTGCAAGCTAAGCAAATACCAAATTGTTGGTAAACAGAGTTCAAATTTAGACCAATGCAATAGCTATGTTCAGTCTACTTCAAAGAAGCTGAGAAAAGTCTCCCAGTGACTTGCACAGTATCTGATCTGGTCTGTTGTGTGTGGTTTTAAAATATTAATTATGCACATTCAAGGTAATGCATCTTGTTATTAACATGCAGATATACAATAACAGAAAAATAAGGCTGGGAGATGCTTTGGGAGGTTGTGTCACTTGTCTCTGGACAGGACCACCTGTGAAAACCCTGATATATGTTTATCTGTACTGCTCTGAAAGTTTTCTAATCGTCAAGAGCCTTCCCAGGCACTCTGTTTCAGTGCCCCCTGGTTAGAAACAGCCAACTTCAAGCCTAGTGCTAAGGACTTACTAGGTGTGGGTCTGAAAAACAAAATGTGCTCTGCACATAAGGTTTTAAGCATATTTGCAAGTTACTATTATTAATCAGAAGTCGTGTTTCAGAGACTTTTCAGATGCGGCTTTTATTTTAAATGCCAGGTATCTGTGAGGGTCTACATTTATACAGCATCTGTTTCCTGACATCACCTCATTGTCAGCTGTCACCCAGCTTGAACTCATCTAGATAGTGAATATGCAAATGAGATTCAGATGTAAATAGAAAGAAGTTGGGACACGGTGAAATGCAGTCCAGTTGTGAGGCAAGTGGTCTTCCAACAACAGTCACCCAGTCCCCCCGTTGGTAGCATTGCACAGAACCTGAGAGCCCACCCCAAAGTCGCTGCAAAGACCACGCATGCATGCTATCTGACAGTATTTGCCTTTATCACCTCTGTTGACATGGCATTTCCCACAGCAAAAAATGCTCAGACTTATACCAGTAGTAAAGACTGAACCACAGTAACAACAGCTTAGTGAGGGTACCTAAGGAAGAGGTTGGTTTTGGCTGGTTTTCCAGACTTTGGGGAATGCAACATTAAGCAGTGTGCTAGACAGGAAAGGGGCAGAGCCGCAGTTCACTGGATCTTTCTGTTTCCTTTGTCAGTAATCGCTCTTATTTTGGTGCATTAGGGTTTGGTATCTTCTTTCCAAACACCCAGTTGATCAAACAACAGGGCACAAGTGCCACGTACTGCAGCCACAGTTTCAGACCCAGCACTTTGGGATCATGCTCTCCACGCAGGGCTGTTGGGATCCCCCCTACTCATGTGCAGCTGGCCGAGTTGCTTGCCTCCCTGATGAACGGTTTAAAGGCATGACATGCACTCGTTCTGCGGAACTTCCACAACAGAGAGCAATGAGTATCTTTTCATGTTTCTGGCTTTTAAGCAGCTTAAATTTCCAGAGATAAAATGGATGTTACAAAATAGCAGCTCACCAGAAGTTTGTTCCAGGATCTCTGCACGTTTTCATGGTGAAAGTAGAAAAGAACTGAGAAAATGTACCCAGCTAACTGCACAAACTGAAGAACTTGGCAGGGGTATGTTCAAGTGTATGAAAAAAAGAAAAAACAACCTGCAATAAATTTTGTATTGTATTTGAAAACTTAGAGTTTTCAAAATGACTGTATGCAGTAAAATAAGTTTTTAAACAAAGACTTAGCCAAGTCCAAATCATCTGAAATAATTTTATCCAGGTTCAGAGGGGAACAATATGAATAAATGAAAGTAATATGGTGTGTCTAAACAAGAAGAACGAGGGCCTCAAATTGTTTCAGTATGCCGTGATGTGGAAGTTTAGTATGTGCATAGGTGTTCACAAAATGAACGCCCAAGGATTACAATTTCTCATGCAGAGGGATTCAGGTGAAGAAATGAGCACTATCTAAAGGGGGTTAGTGTATCAACACGTATTTCAAAGACAGAGAATTGAGAGTCTGGACATAAATAGATTTGTTTGCTGAGTGCCACCTGCATTTGGAAAACAAGCACATACAGACTAACAGGGTTCTCTGTCAGTACTGGTCTTTTTAAAAGCAGACTTCTCTACCAGAGATTAATTTACCTGATGCATAATTTTATTATACATCCCATCTTTACCTCCGTAAGAGGGATGCTATTTTTGGCGACTCAAATGCCACTTTATCCGTACCAGGAATTCACTGTCAGGCCTCTGTTAACTCTCCCAGCCCACAGAATTGAAACTTAAATAAGCGAGATCTGCACCATATCACATGCCAAGAAGTACATTCTGATCAAAAACTACCGTGAAGCCTGCAGAATTGAGTCATACAGGGTTTCAGATTCCTAAGAGACTTTCAGGACTGGCTACTCATCCTATAACTAAATAAGAATACTGATATTTTACTCAGTTCACTGGAGGGAAGACTTGTTTATTCAGAAGCTACCACCAGATAGCAGGAGATACTGTAAAATTTAGAAACTGTCACAAAATACTATTTTCAGAGTGAATATTAAGACTTTTTCAGCCTATGATCTCCTTTAACTTCAGAGCTTTCTGAAATATCATCTTCCACTAGAAAAATAATTTTCAAGAGGCTTGTGGGGTGTTGGTTGGTTGGTTGGTTTATTTCTTTTTCAGCTGAGACTTCTAAACCAAAAACCAGAAATGTAAAATCTTTGTGTAAAGATGGCAGCTTACTGACCATTGCCATCCCAGCCAGCCTTTGGTACCTGGAGAGAGCACAGCTGTGGGCTCCTTGAATTTTGAGGGCATTTGAGCGCATTTCACAACCATAAGGCACAAGACAGAGGAAGTTACTGCTTCAGGCATGAGAGCGGCTGCAACTGTGCTGCCCGGAGCTGCCCGTTGGGCCAGCTGTACTGCCACAGGCCGCTCTGCCTGACCACAGGGAGGGACAGCTCCAGGGCAGCACAACCCAGCACCCCAGGCTGTGGGCTGAGAAAGAAAGACCACGCTCAGCTTGACACTGATTTCTTCCACATCCTGCGTGAAACCACAAAAGCAAATCTATGCAAACTCAGGCAGCCACAGTAATTGCCCGCTACTCCCATTGCCTTGGATATGTGTTCTCAAGGTATTCAGTTCTGCAGGATGTGCTTCACAGACCACTGTTGCCAACAGGAAGGCTCCCATTGTTGGCCTCGTTAATTTGAATCATGCCATCCATTTTATTCACAGAGCTAAGAACACAGTGCATGGTAAGGCTAATATTGTTTCTCATTACACTTATATCTGTGGCAGTACATCTGTACATTGGTGGCACTGTCAATGATAATTTAACAGAGGCAGTACATTCAGAGCACTGCTTTTAACCGATATTCTCTAAACACTGTTCAGTTCTTTCGAGTCAATGACGGTTCTGTATGCAAAAGAACATCAGAGAGGTATGGGTGAAATGCTATAATCTAAGCTACTGATACACAAAATTAGTTTAGAGAAAATGCAAGAATCCTATAAAGATAATGCTAAAGATAAAAGTGTTGCATTTTTGTATACATAATAATTACAAGACAGTTTTTGCACATCCAGGCAAATTTGTGGTGACAAAGTGCAATCATAACATTGCTCAAATTTCAGATCATTTCTAAAGCAAAAACCACAATTTCGGTCACTATAGATCACAGAAACAATCTAAGAATAATTAACTCCTACGTACTAAAATAAACACAAGTTTGCTAAATCCCATTTCAGTTTCCAGACAGGTTGTTTTGGACAGGATATCAGACAAACTGCAGGTAGCTGACTAAAGCTGCCCATTTCACTTATAACTATTCAGCCTCCTAGAACACAATCATCATTTAAGTTAGAAATCTGAATCAATACGTGTATTTCCATTGGTAGGTAGTATCATCTCCTACAGCAACCGAAAAACATCACACATCTTTGCAGTGCTCATAACAAGCAGAATTAAGGGAGGATATAAAGTCTCAATATTGTTACACAGTTTCTTTGCTATGCAGGAAAAACTCCATAAAACACCCCATTTCAAAATCTGTTTCTTATTAGGCAATTGCATGAAAAGAAAATAAAAATACCACATGATTTATCAATGTGCATTTTGTCCAAATCAGATTACTTTATCTCTTTTCTTTTTCCAAATCTAAGTACTTCAAAAATGCAAAACGACATCCCTTTTTTTTGTACCATGTGCAAAACAGCTTTCATTTTTGACAGCATTAGAAAAACTAAGCATCCAAACCTAAGCCATTAAGCAGCATATGTGATGTTCGAATTAAGAAATCAGCTGTCATCCAAAGGCGTGGTAGCAAATGGTGTCTTTCTAACAAAGCTCTGATCCTGTTGTTGGTGGTCCCTTCTTGTGAACAATTTTTTCAAAGTTTTGAATGTAACTCATGCACACCAGCTCACCTCCTGTAAATCTGTTATCAAGTTCAGAGGAATGAAGGGAAGTGCAGAAGTTTCTGCGAGAGTTTGCCCAAGAAAGCACTTATCTGCTGTCTAGACCGTAAAACACTTTTTTGTGTTAGAAATCTCCAATAAATAATTAATTTCATGTCATCTGCTACTTAAGTAGGGCTTGATATTTTCACCTTGGGTCTATCGAAACAGACAGGTGCACGCACAGCAAAGGCACTGGTGAGCTCTGACCTGGGGTGCTGCGCGTGCCTGTGGGGCACGCATCGGAGGCGGTGGCAGCGCAAGGGGACAGTGCTGGGAGCAGCGGGGCTGACTGCCTCTGTGAGGGGGCTGAGGAAGGCTGGCCCCACAGGGCGCGTGCTGGGAGAGGATACGGTTGCAGTCTATTAATACATCCTGAGATAAACACCAGGGAGGCAGATGAGCTATTTCGGTGGAGGACAATGTTGGCATGGGAGCAAATGACTACAAAGTGGCCGTGAGTTGCATTTATCTTGGAAACAGGAGGATTTCTGGTTATAGAGAGGAGTGAGGTTCTGGAGCAGCTTCCCTCAAGAACAGCAGTGAAGGCAAGATGCTGAAATTCTTTTCTAGTAAAACTCGACGGGTTTCCGCAAGGAACTGGATGATATGGCTGCCTGTAACTGTAGGAGGGTGGGTGCAGCGGATGCCTCGCAGTCCTGCAGCCCTTTACTCATCTCTGGCTTGTCGGCCAGCCCCAGGGTATGCTCTGTAGGAAGCCTTTTCATTCCCTGGTTCACAGAGAAATTCAAGACATTCCTAGTGAAATCTTAATATGTGTAAAAAAATAAATAATAAAAAAATACCACCATAGGGTATGCAATTTAAGTTAATAAATATTCTCAGAGGAACCTTAATTATCTTGCATTTCCTGGATTTTTGTGTGTGCGTCTTCAACTTTTACTAATTGTTCTTTAACCTCCAGTGCATGAACTGTAAAAACAGCTGTGAAACAAATAATGCATTTCTGCTCCAACCCTTACACATCCATTTGAGACCATCAGTGCGAGCTGCAGCTTGCACGCATTGAACAAGGGACCTGTTGCGTCTATTTGGCTTCTTAGGCAGCAGGGCTGCCATGTCCCACAGTGCAGCACTACATCACTGTGAAGCACATTTAGGAGCTGGAGTTCTACACCCTTGTTAAGTAATGAGTGTTGTTGCACAGTCCTGTCTCCACATTCTGCTGTAGCAAGCTAAACTAAGGACATTAAACACAGAAGTATACAAAGCAGAGTATTTCTGATCTTACAGTAAGGAACATTTTATATGTTTTCCTCAAGAGACTTGCCTTACTCAACATATATTGAAATCATGTGAAGTAAAAGTATTTTCAAGTGCCACACCTAGGTTTGCAAATGTAGTTTAACTCAACAGCTTTCAACAGAATTACTGAAAGATATACAGCTAAATTCCAGAAGAAAACAGCTTAGCCCATGTATAGCAGCAGTTGGAATACACTCAGTTAAAGCTCATCTGATATTAGACTTAATTTCACATTGACCTTGCTCAGCTGGCAAATGTTTTTCTGCCTGTGTTTGGCTTACTTGTGTTTGACATCCCTAACTGCCACAAACTGTAGATAATTCTATGCAGATTAATGCTGCTGAAAGTCACACCTTACGAGGGGAGGAGGTTAAAACCATAGTAAAGTAGATGACACTAATGTCCACATCTGTATTTCTAGAGCGTTGGCAGCACTTGAATTTCCTTCGGAATCTACACAGAATATTGTTAGAGCTGTGAAAGTTTAAGCCAGAAACAGAACTACATCCAGCTGAAACTTGAGAGGATGGAGAAACCTCGCACATTGTGGCTTGGATCCTTGGGGGAAAAAAATGCAGATTGGTAAGTGCATTTAGTGCACCCAGGCTTATACCTCTTTTCTACGGAAATAAATATTGCCAGCTCTGCCACTACAAAAAGTTGCTGGAGTCCAAGAGCATCACATCTTGCCAAGTATAGCAAACCACTTCTGTGAGACAAGGGATGTTTTGCACCAGATACATTTGGAGCTTGTGTTACTGCAGCACCAATTCAAAGTTCCCATACAGTGTAGAAATTTCTTCTCCTTTAGCATATGTAACTTGTTATATTTTTTATTATGTGCCACTGCCTAAATGACTATATGGTGTGCTGCTTGAAAATGTAATTTACACAGTCTCAGTGATGGAAAATTACATAGTAGCCATTTTTAAAGTTTCCAAATTCTACTTATTCATGTGTCTAGATGAGGATCTTTTATAATGCTTATTAGGCAAATGAAATAGCGATTTTTTTTCCATCAGCATTGTGATAAATAAAAGATTAAAAGAACACATGGCTAGCTTGGCACTTGGTCAAGATATTTCTTCAGCACTACTCTAAAGAACCGTTTCAATCAAATTCTGCGATACTAAATGAAGGGATGTTGAAAGTTTTCGTGAAGATTTTTCCAGAATAATGTATATTCCTTACCTGCGGGCAGTCTTTGATGTAGTGTCCCTTGTTAAAGCAGAGGTGGCACAGGTAGTTTGGAGGTGGCCTCTTGCTGGGTTTTCTGGCTTCTGAAGAAAGGGATAGGTCAGAAAAATGCTCAGTGAGGGAGCTTAGCCCATCCACTATGTTGTTCAGAGAGCCATAAGGAGAGGCACTCTTATACAGACTGCTGCTCAGAGCCTGCAAAAGAAAAGAAAATGTTCCATGAAACGCAACTCTGTTAAGGATTGTTCTCAGACTGATCTGGGTAGGGGAAGGATAAAAATAGCAAAAACGAATGTGAGAATTTTTTCATTAAGAACACGTCTGCATATTTGAGGGGAGCACCACAGAGGTCATAAACAAAGAGGTTTCTTGAGGGCAGAGTGATGGAGCTGGTCACCCCGCTGCCGGGCACCTACCGAGCCCGCCGTGGGTCACTTAGCCCAGCCTGCCCACTACGCCGTGATTGCTTCCTTGTGTTTGATCGCGCCACTGTCATGGTGCGGTTGGAATATGCAGGCAAAAAGCTGGAAGAACTACCCGCAGAGGGAACGTTTTTGTGACCAGAACTATTTATAAGAACAATACTGAAGTCGGGGAAAGGAAAAGAACACCAAGAAAAATGCAAAGTAATTTTTAATTTCCAATCCAGTTAATGCAACAGTCAGCACAGAGTCTGGTGTTCAAGCATTAACAAGAAATGTTCAGATCTACATCTGTCTTGGATTTTCCAAGGGGAAACCTTTCTGTGATTTAAACATTTCCCGATAAAAGGTAAGTACCTAGCTTTTGTACTTCACCTCAGTAAGATCTTCATTCACTCCATCTCCAAATCACAATCCTTTCCACCCTGCAATGATGGGACATGTTTCACAGGGTGTTTCTCAGTTAGGTCTGATATCCCTCACAACACTGCTATAATCATGTCGTTCTACTGGCATCAGAGAATTCCTGCTGATTTATGGGAAAGTGAGATAAGAAGACATCCAACCTGTGCCTCTATGGAGGCCTTGTTTTTCAGAGCTATTAAATCCAAATATTTCAATGAAATCTTAATGTATGTTACACAGGTATATTGAAGATGTACAGAGATTGGTAGAGGTAGCCTGTGAAATAAATCTGAAATGGGATTACATGCATCTCAGAGGTCTCAAATATTCAGGATATCCGTACAGCGAACATGCTTTCTGGGTAACAGTCGCCAGAAGAACCATTTGGAAGCCCTAGGCACCACTCTGCTCACCCTCTCTGGTCAGACACAGCTTACTGAGCCCCACTGGCCCTCTTACAAAGCCAATGCTGGTGCATGGCAGCAGGATCGGCCCAAAAGGCCACAAAGTGGGGGTCCAGAGCCCCAAACCTTGCCCCAGCCTTCCCCTTTGACCTGTTCTCTGCCCCAGGGAAAGTCATTACAACTCCCTCTGCCCTTTTAGCCTGGGAAATGGTGTAGCATGTTTTCTGTTTACAAAACCATGAGCAAAATGTGTCTGATCTCATGGGGGACTTCACACATCTTCTGGCACTGTAATGCCCATCGTTTTATCCCAGCACAGCGCTGACGTTATGCTGTGCTGGTTCAAGGCTTTCTGGCTGCTGAGAGGAGAGTCAGCCACATTGTTTCGGCGGTTAAACCTGTACATTTCAAAAGGAAAAGCTATTGCAAGAATTAGTGAAAAGGTTTTAGCTGCTTTTGTCATCAAGTAAGCAAAGATACCTCCAACAGTCACTGGATTATTTTTTTCTAAGATTTATTATACACTATTGGAATGAGAAATTCTTGGCATGAAATTGCTAAAAGGAAGAGGAAGTACTATGGATGCCAAAATACTATTAATTAAGGGTCTTCAAAAAGTTCTTGTCTCCCTAGGAGCCACTTACTCTTACATACACTTGGAAAATACAAAATCTTACTTTTTAGGAGTCCCTCTTGCCAAGAGATTCTTAAACCACTTCACATGCATTAAACCCATCAGTACCTCTGCAAATTCCCTATTACCTGATTTCACAGTAGTGTGTATACACCCACGGAATGTGTGAAGTCTCAAATTCTTTACCTTTCACAGAAATGTGGAACACAACGTGCAACTCCTGCCCATCAGGAAGCTGCTAGTTCTGCCCCTGGGGCCAAGACAAAACATGCCCACCTGCTGCCTTCATTGGGCTTTGAGTGGGACATACGGCTTGCAGAGGTGACTCCTTTCCTTCCTACATATCCCCCACATGGAACCATTACAACCACTATAAGGGAGCAGTTCAGCACCATGACTCTGTGTTAGGTGATTATGTCTGACCCCGATGTTTCTTGACATCTTTCAGGTCAATGGAGGAGCTGATGGGTTGTAAAGACAGTAGTTTATGCTGCTTCATCAGCAAACTTTATTTATAAACCTTTGTTTAAACTCTGGCAGCCACAAGCCTTATAAAAGGCCAGGACCCTACCAGACCACTGGCTGTACTGACACAAAATCATAATCTCAGCAGCCACCCATGGCTCCACGGCCTAAGTATGACACGCAGCTTGGAAAGAAGCTCAATTGGCAGGGCATTCATGCAATATATGCCAAAGCTGGACATGCCAAAATTTCACCATGAAATGGTCCTCTACAATCACTTTAAGGCTAAAAAGTGCTAAACCAAGGAAACGCCACAAATATAACAACACAGCAGGTGACAGCAGAAGAGAAGATGGACATTGCCAGCGTCACTAGGGTTTCAAAGAATATTTTTCATGAAGGAAAATTCCTAGGCAATCCCAAGATGCTCTATCCTTCCTGGTGTGGAGTCAGGCAAACCGCTTCAACAGTTCCTGCCAATCTGACCTGGAAAATGTTCTGACATCAGTTAACTCTGAGTCAATATGAAAAACACATCAATCTGGCACTTGAAAGATACTATAAAGAGCACCAGCACAAACAGTGCTACATCCTGTCCCTTGCTGTGCCAATCTCCAGTTCTTCACAAGGAGATGAGGAAAAAAGCCACTCCAAAAAGCCCAGTTAAATAACAGGGGTGGTGGTGGGAATATTCATCCTGGCCCCTAGAATGAAACAGCAAAAGCCCAGGAACATGTGACAAAGCTGACGGAACCAAATGGTGATCTAGTCCTTTTGTAGAAGACAAGGGATGAGTGACTGTTGCTGAGATACATAAACCAGCACTTTTTCTCTGGGACACTTAATGTAGCAGGTCAGCAATTCAGCCCTTGCTGAGGGTTTGCAGTGCTGCAAAACAGAGTTTTAGGAAGGGTTTTGACCAAAAACTTTGAATTAGCTTCATTCTCAAAACATCCAGGGGAGGAACAGGGTGACAGGGAGAATGCTAATGGTCTTTTAAAGGTGACAATAGAAAGGCAAACAGAGGGGAAGAGGGAATTGCATTCTGACTCATTCTGACCTCAAGCACACTGGTACACGTCTGTGAGGTGTCAGCAGGAAGACTGCTCCTCTGGTGGATTCCACCAAGAGCAGTGACTGCTTTGTGTTCACAGAGTGCCCCTAGCAAAGGCAGCCTGCTTCTTCAGAACAAAGATAATGCTTAGACCACAAATAACACCTCCCACTGGGAGTCTCATTTTGAGCTACGCTGGGGTTTGAGCTTGGCAGTGAAAGGGTCAGTGTTGTTGTGAAGCCCAAAGGCCACACTGCATGTCCTAATTACAGGGCTCATCAGACCAGCTGCAATGCATTCAGGATTTCCTTATCTTGCTGCACTGGGAGGGCAAAAGATTTACTGGCAAAACTCAGAAACCAGCTTAAAGGGAAGTTCTGGCTGATAACGTATGCTTTTTTTTTTATTATTATTGTTTCTTTGTTTTTATTATTTGTTTGTTCTTACTGTGAATCTTGTTGACTTAGCTGAATGGGAACCAACTGAAAATCTGGCGGTCTGCTTTTAAAAGGTAACCTCTCTGCTCAGTAGGTCTTCATACTGCATCTGTTGGTGGTGCTGGGAAGTAAGGCTTCCTTTGTCACTTGTTTGCTAAGTATTTCCAGTTGAAGGATAAGCAATCAGTAAGGCTACAGCTTGGTCCTTTGTGACAGAGGCAGCTATTGTCTCATGTGGCTTCCTTGTTCTGCTCACTCGTTGGGCGGGCAATGTATGTGAGTGACTGATGAGTTCCAGTATCCAGTTCACCTCTAACGAATTCCTGGTTATGTGAAGGATCTGGCAAATGCTCTTGACTCCCTCGGCTGGTCCCTGCCTTTCAGAGACAGTTTTGAAGACTGATGTGCCAAGAGGTGGATGAGGAAATGCTGGAACAGAATTTCTGTCTTCAGCTTCCTTTTCAGTGATGGTATGTTAGAAATAAAGAAAATGGCACTGTTTGGAATGTGGTGATGCATGGCACACTTTAACACATGGATGAAAGCTTTCCTTTCCAAATTCCTCCTGATATGGCTATTGCTTTAGCTGTAAAGGTATTTTTAACTGGAGTCAGAAACCACAGGTACCATAATAGCATCACAACTATGACAATGTTTAATTTTGCCCAGAGGTGATGGGATTACCTGTTCTCCAGAACTCTAATTTACAGTTGATGTTAATAAGTGATAACAATCTGTTTATGTGGGAATGGTACCTTGTTATTAGGATTTATAGGAGCTGAGAGGCAAGGGTTTAGGCATGGAACTGAGTATGTAGAGGCATGCCTGGGAAACTGAGATTCTGCCAGGAGAATCTGTTCGTGGCTGCTGAGCCCTGAAGCGGTGGGGGGGGGGCAGAAACAAACAAACAAAAAAAACCCACCAACTCTACACTGGTACCCAGTATTTCATCAATTAAGAGATGAGAGAGAGAGAAATACCTATACTGAGTGAATGAGCATGAAGAAAATTCAGCTTTTTACCCTCCTTGAGCTAGAACTGGATAGGAGGACCCTTATAATTCCTCTAAACTGTTGGGTTTTGCATAGCATACCTGTTCTCACACATGTCCTTTGTTTCTGCTAGTCAAAAGATCTATCATTCTAGTTTGTAGAGGTGACTACTCCACCTTAGCAGGATAACTGTCTTTGGATGTGGCATCATTATTGTGACTATTCCACCTGAAATCCAGTGGTTTAACACTGGAGCTGGAACAAGGAATGGTCCAATACTAAAATATTCTTCCCTATTTACAGCTGTTGAACTGCATCTCTGAGGACTTCAGAAATAATCTGTTCAAGCTATAGGTTGGCATGATTTGTGCTAGTACTTCTCTCCACATCTTATTAATTGTGTACACTGAAAATCCTATAGCACTTCAATATTCCTACTATGTCATTAGTTCCTCAACTACATAAAATAGCCTGTAATTGAAAAGAAATGTGCAAAGAATTTTTGATGACTTATTTTTGCTTTGGTATTTTGCCAACATACTAAAGCAAACAAAAATAAAGCAGCCTTAACTTCCAGAGTTAAGTTTAAGTCAGCAGGCGCCGTGGCTGTTTGAAGTTTGTTGGAAAAAGGAGTTGGGTTGCCCTGTCAGCAGTGTGAAAAAGTAAGGTTTTCATATACTGTAAATTATAAACATTCTTCAGTCTGTGAAGTGTCTGTGATGGTAACCAGACAAGCTACGGTAATTATTAGCCCTGCACTGAAATGTCGAAAGGTGCTGAAGTTGTTTATCAGCTTGGATTTTCATGAAGATAAGAACAGAGTACATCCCTGCGCTGTGTCATGAATAAAACAGTAGGGCAGACAAGTCATTGCCCTCACCCAGTTGCTATTTTTGTATGAAAGGAGGGGGAAAACTGGAGCCATCAAAACAGTAATTCAGTGGCTTGTACATGCTAATATACAAAACTGAACCTGAGGGCCTTCATCTGTCTTCCCGGGTAGCCACACAAGGCTTGTTCTTGGCTTGGGACTTATCCGCGGGGACACGCACCACGTGTAGAAGCAGAACAGTGGTACCTGGAGATGAGCATGTCTGGAGAACAGCACTACAAATCTGTGGCCTTCTGTGCTCTAGTTCCATATAAACAGCCAAAGCAGCTCCTTGCTTTATTTATTTATTTATTTTACCAAAGAAAGCATTCAGTGCAAAATCAATGTTTATGGCCAACACAAAAGCCTTCTGAAAATAGGTGGATTAAATGAAAACGCTGTCATAAATTTAGTTGTATTAATTTGAATGAGCCAGAAGAAATAGAGAAGTTTAATTACCAAGGCTGAACTAGAAAGCCTCAAAAACTGCTTCTGTATGGCTTTGGCCTACTTTAGCTCTTCTGCCAAATTAGAGACATTTTTATAGAGAATTGTTATCTTAAGAGGTTACTTAGTAAAATTTTATCATTGGACAAGTGTTAGCAAAGCTCTTCACTCGGTGAAGAAAACATTTGCCAGGAGGAAAAGACTCAGGTTTCTGTTTTGTTCTGAAACCAATGCTTAAGTTGGTTGTCAAAAAACTTTGTCTTTAGGCTGACTTCAAGAAAATGGGAATTGCTCAAGTTCCTCACTTAACGTGGGTAAATGTCTATTAGCCAAGGACACCTTAATTCATCCTCCTTCCATAGGGGGATTTAGACAAACACACTCACATTAAACTGCATGCACCAATGCCTACTTGTAAACACCCTCAGACAGAGGGCACTAGGATTCTCCTTTCACAGAAACAGTATCTTTAGGAGACAACAGTAAATGTGCTGTGATTTGAGAGCTGTTGTGCTGCAAGTCAGTGGTAGGGCAATGAATCTTTTATTTAGTGGCTCGATCTATCTGATCTAGCTCTTCTACAGCTGACAGCTTGGTTGGCGGTGGCTTCTCAGATCATAACTTCTTATCACCTCTGAAACTGTGTAACAGCACATGGGTGCAACATGCTTCTCCATATGACTTGCATACTTCATGGAAGGGTTGAAGAGCAATGGGTAGCACCTTCTCACCTCGCTTAAAGTCTGCTGGCTTCTAGAGCCTTGATCGACAGCTTTCAATGTCTGCTGTTCAGGACCTTTGCAGATCTATAGATCTTAAAAAGTGCTGCTGCCTGCCTGCTGGGTGATGTGGAGGTAACAGAGCTGACAGTTAAATTGCTCAGTCACTGTCATTGGGTTTGCTGACCCCCAGGTAGGGCTCTTGGCTCTCTGCTAGGAGTGCGATCCTTCCTGCTTCAGCTCGGGGAAAGGTTTGGTGAGCATGTCAGTGGTGACGCTTGCTTTACACAGTCTCTAATAGCCTTTAAAGGAAAGGTGGGAAAGGAGAGGACAGATTTCCCCTGGTCAGAGGTGTGCAGTCTTGGAGGAACTTTTAAATCATGCACCATGCTCTGCAGGAATCCTTTTCGTCAGCTGAAGGCTAAACAACTGTCCACTTATGTTAAAGAGAAGCTCTAACACAGGAGCACTATATTAGGGACAAGGGAGACCATTCACACTGCAAATTGCTTTAACACATCCCCACAGGAGCTCTCACTTCCCAGCCTCTCCCTGGGCTGCCTGCAGCTGGGTCCCCAGGTTGCAGAGCACTAACCCCTGACCTCCCCAGAACCGGGGGCACTGGGGGCAGGAGCACCCCACCAGGCACCCTGATCCCAGCCCCACCTCGTGAGGGCACATTTGGGGGAGTGTCAGGATGGGGTTCTCAGGCTACGAGGAGGTTATGGAGGTTATAAAGCATAAAGTTAGGGGAGAAACGGATGGATGGATTTTGACCCCTGCAAATAGCCACAGCCACATTCTGTTAACATCTCTGTTTCCTGCAGGAAATCTTGTCTCAATCTGACCTACAGTTTGAAAAACAAGAGTCAGATTTCCTTTCATTTGGTGGGTCTTTTGACACTCCAAACATAAGAAAAATAACGCCTGGAAATAGATATGTGCCTGGTTAAGGCACACTTAGGGAAGCATTTACCTCCTGCGCAGCTCTCATCTGATGAAAGGTCCTGCGAAGATATGTTCATTTTGGGTTACATAGAACTTTAAGTCTGAGACACTTTTGTTTATATCATTTATGTTCAGTAATGCCTTCTTGGCACAGAAACCACTGCAATGGCTGCCAAAGTTTAAAAGAGGCAAAGCTAAGGTCTCTGTCAGAGGTAGAAACAATACATCATCTGCCCAGAACGGGCCCCTCACAACACGCTTAGGGCCTCAGCTCCTGCACTCATGGGGAGACAAAAACTTTCATTAAATTGAGTATAGTGCAGAAAGTAGATCGTTTCCATCTATTAAGTGACAGGCTGGAATTTCATCTGGTGGCTCCAGCTTTTGGATAGTTTTATCTGTATCTGTAGCCAGGCTCTGAATCAGTTGTGATACAGTGTAGCTTCAAGTGTGATCTGAGCAAGTCAACTTAAAACTTCACAGTCTACTTCAGATAAATTGTAACAACTGAGTAACCTAGTTTCCAAGTAGACTTCAAGATTTTTTTCCAGGTTGGGCCTGCTAAAGGAAGGAACCCATTATTCTATTAATTTCAGTTGCAATGCATGTTGGAGAAAGATGGCTGTAAGAACGCCTCCGTATTCCAAGGGCCACTGACGCTCAGGCTCTGTTTTCTTACAAGCCCTTACTGATCCCCCTTTGCAGGTTGCAACGCCTGCACAACAGCTCCTTTGCTTTCCATTCCACCACAGCTGTCCCCAGCCCTAATGCATACACACATACAGCTGCCTAGCAGGCTGGCTTAGTGCGAAGGGATGCAGGCTCCTCCTCCCAAACGCTTCCTACTCCCCTGCCACAACCTCAAACAAGTTTAGAAATCTGGGACTCCTAGGTTGGCGAGAGAAGCCTATGGGAGCAAGATAATCCCTTTAAAATGTTTGCTTGGTTGGCAGAGAGCTGGATGAGGTGTAAATATAGATGGCCAGATTCCTGAGATCCTTCTAGGGCATTCCACTTGTGTTCATTCAACAGAGACACCAAATCCTGCCTTGTGCTTGGAGTAGGTGTGGGTGGTCTTTTTATATAGCAGGAACATAATTCTGCTGTGGATATGAGAGCAAGAGCCACAGACTTCATAGAATTTCTGTGGTCTATGCGGGTATTTGCTTATCTTCAAACTAAATCTTGAGAGACAGAAAGTGTATTTCCTAAGATGCAGGTTTTGGAAGGCCATGCAGCAGTTCTCTGAGCAGAAGCAGTTTTCAGTAGGTACAGGAGGGTAAGAGAGAGGCCTACAGGAGGCTCCTTAAAACACCTCCTACGCTAAGTACTGGCCTTATTTGCTTACAAGAAAACCCACAACAGAAAGTAATGGGCTAGGCTTGTGGTATGTTATAACTTGATATCTTAAATCCACCAAAACTCAAAACAACTGTGCTGGCCTGGCTAGACAGTGAGGGACATAGACAAAAGCCAGTCCTCCCAGCTTTTCTGAAGTGAATCTTTGTAATTTTAGGTTCTCCTTTCGGGAGATCACAGACTGTTTGTAACGTTTCCTGCACGTCATTTTTTATTCCCAGAAAGATTCCCTGATCTGTGTTGTGATGCTTATGAAATACCGTCTGTCTGAATTATGTCAGAACTGCTGAGAGATCTGAATAGCTTTGTAAAACTTAATCAGTTCCTTTGCTCCATTATAACTTCTCTGGAACCCAGACAGAAACCGAAGTAAACCACAATGAAGCGAAGACTGAGATTGTTTCCATTTAATTCAAGCATTTAATTGTGCCTTTATAAAAGAGAAAAAAGGGCAAAACAGGAGAGCAGCAAAATGGGCATCAGGCAGCTGGTGATTTCCCTAGGAAAAGGAAACTGAAGAGAGGTCCAAGTATCAGCTGCCACACTGCACAAAACCACTTGTGAGGTTTCAGGTGATAGCCACTATCACATTTGAGGGAGCATTTATAGCTACACATCTAGTTTTGTTTAAAAATCACATTTGCTTTGGCTTTACGCAAATACATCTTATCAATACTGTATGATCAGCTTTGCACTATCTGTGCCTGGATCTCTGTGCAACTGCATGGAGTAAGAATAATCCCACTTAAACTTGGAATCAGAGAAATTTTCTTTGCCCTAATCCTCACCTAGTGACTGCCAATAATGTGATCTCTTCTTCTGAAGTTTTTAACTTAAAAACCAGTACCGCTGCTGTATGTTATTCGTCTTCTCATGCAACTCCACAAAATGCGCAAGACAAAGGATTGGAGGGGGAGTTACTTTGGCTTTTGGATAAAATCATAGTTTTGTACAACTTTTGATTATCTGTTCATTCGATAGATTTATCAAGTAATTATATTGGTTCGAGTCAGCTTTGGCTGTCTGATGTTTTGTGTAGTTCACTGGAGAAGGATTTTCCCTCTCCGTTCTGAAAAACGGAGTTTGCATCTACAGAGCAAAAGAGGAAGGGCTGAAAAATCATTACCCTACACAGTTACGTCACCCCTTTGTTTGGGTGCCTTGGCATAGATGACAACTGTAAAACAACTGTAACTGAAGACTGCATGTATAAAATAGAATTGTACTAAGAACGCCACATGCTTTTGCCTCTGCCTGTTAGGTTGGGTTTTTTTGTTTGTTTGTTTCTGTTTGGTTTGTTTTCCTTCTTCTCTACGTACTGCCTGGCAAGCTCAACTGAGCTAGTTAACACTAAAGGCAGAGTAGATGTGCTGCAGAGCTCCAACAGCATTGGTTTCAGGTGGAGAGGGATGTAACGAGGTAACAAAAGAGGCTCCGGCTACTGAGCTGACTTGGGCACATCACTAGCAGATTGCTTCTAAAAGATTTCTGCTGTCCTTGCTCAGGTAAGGAATCCTGGGGAAAAGCAATGCAGCTATGATTGGAGTATATTCAGTTCAAGAAATAAAGAGAAAATAATAACAAAAAAAAATCGTGGGAAGTAGAAAAGTTAGAAGTCATGCCTAGCAGATACAAATGGGACAGTGTGATATGTACAACTGGTTGACTTTCTCACCTCTTATACAAAATATAGATCTTATTTTCAGATTCTACTTCATAAAATACCTTCATGGATTTTATTTAGTTTTGTTCTGGTTTTGGCTCCCTTCCCTGTCCTAAGCAAAAGAGCATTTTTCAAAGACAGAAACAGCAAAGCAGGAAGCTGTGGCTGTAGTAGAAACAGGGAGGAAAAAAAAAAAAGTGCTTCTGGACTTGAAACCTCTCTTGGTACTCACCTGAATTTTGTATTTCACAGCACACACCAAACTGGAGTTGGAAATAGAGTAGTTGCTAGATCTGAGGCTTTGAGCCCAGAATACTGCTGGGGGGTGTGAAATCTGCACTTTCTGTGCTGAGGCAGAGCTTTCAAAATGGCTTTGGAGCCAGCTGCGGGAGAGGACAGTGGCAGATGTGTTGACACCCCTAAAGTCTGCTGTCTGCTGGCTCAGAGGTCTGGCTCCTTGGGATCCCCTGCAAGGACCCATGCAAGAAAGAAATGCATAAAACAGTGCAAGTTCCAATGTACACTGTGGTGCACGTATACAGGAGGAATTAAGTTTTGAAAGCGTGAATCAGCAGAGACTTGCAGGGAGCCTCTCTACTTTAAATGTGATTCTGGTTTGTTGATTTGTTGTTTGTTTGATTGTTTTTTTCCCCTTTAATCTAAAATAATTATTGCTAGCAGGAGTAGTCAGGGGTCTTATGAGTGATGGATGGAAAAACAACAATTATTTTAGCTTGATTGCTACCATCATCTGACAGCATTGTGCTATTTTTTCTTCCTCCTTTGTAAGCAGATTTGTGACCAGAAAAGAAGGAAGCACATGTTGGTTTTTTCTTTTTTTCTTTTTTTTTTTTTTTTCCCCCTTTACCTTTTGTAAAACCACAGAAAAGCCTTTTGCACCTGGGGAGGAGGCAGAAAGATCAACGCACCTGAGCTGACAGCTAACTTCTTGAAAAGCCTTCTGAAGGGAGCTGACAGTCACTCTCCATAGCCACAAGGTATCTGTGTGGCACAGTCATCCCCAGGCAGACAGCAGAAGTGCCCCCAGCACAGGAGCTGCTGAGCTATTGCCTTTTCAACAGAACTGGCAGAAGGGTAAGGCCACTGAGGTGTCAGTGCTTACGTGAACAATACTGAGAGAAATTAAGATAGGGAGATCAATCAAATCATAATCACTGTTATTAAAGGATGTTTTGAGAGTGGTTTACAGCTGGCCATCTTGGTAGAGTATTTAATTATTCCATAAGAGTCTATTTTTTTCTCAAATACGTGAAATTCCCAGTACTATAAGTTTAAATTACCTATGTTAGGCTGCTAACATTTTCAGGATAAGCACTGAAGATATAGTTGCTAGATCTTACTTGCAGACTTAGCTTTTTCCATGTGTTTTAAGTATCTATATAACCTTAACTTCCTCCATTTACCTTTTAAAAATAAAGAGCTAATGTTTAAGCTTGAGAAATAGTAACATCCACTACTCCAGATGTGAAAGCTGGTCAAGGCCAGCAGCCAGACTGATTTGCTGTTGCCTTTGTCCAGGTAAGAACACCTTATGGCAGGAAGGGCCCTGTGCAGTGTAATTGATGCTTTGTGGTGCTACCCACTGTTTGGCTGTGCTGAGGGCTAATCCTGCATTTCTTGTTAGAATAAGGAAATATGGGAACCAAAATGTATTTAAAAAATATATATATATTTTAACATGCCTTCACATGCTGAGGACAACCTGTATGCTGCACCACATGTAAGAATGCTTAAATAAGAGGAGATAACTGTGGCTGTTTAGTCTGCAATGGAGAAGCAGGGAGCCCTGGCCGGGAATGCTGTGCAATGTGTAGACACAGACATGCTCTGCAGTACAGTGACCAACAACAGACCAGAAAACGAGGGCAATCAGAAGAGTTTCAGAGCCTATAGCAGTTTCTGCTAATTCTCACCTCTGCTATGTTTGCCTAGGACCTAACTGGCTGAGAGCAGCTTCTCACAAGTTGTTCTGTCTCAAGTCTTCTGTTCGTGGCTGCGCTCAGAGAGCTGACAGCTCATTTAATGGGGCAGTGGTCTGATCTTGTATGGTGATCCCTGTGTTCTTCCAATGCTAACAGAATGGGAGAACTTGTTCTCATCTTACCGTTACCCTTCAAATTAACTCACCTAGGCTAAAGAACAGATCTCACTTTGTAAGGTATTGAACTAGTTTGTATGCCTAAAAGTCTGTGAAGGACAGATAGAAAACAAGTTTGTCTGACATAAACTGTATTTTCCATAGAAAGACTAGTTTCCTTCCATACCCTTTCTGTTCATGCAAGTGCTTAATGATTTTTTTTTTTTTTTTGGGGGGGGGGGGGG
>VXAV01004184.1:612396-629229 GCA_013399715.1 Alectura lathami
CCCTGTTCCGTGCCGCCGCCGGGATCCCACGGCACGAGGCGCCCGCTCGCCAAAGCCCTGCCAGGGACGCGCGTTTACAGGAGCGCTCTGGCTGCGGAGCGGTGCCAGGCCCTGCCGCAGGGCCGGGGTTTCCCAAATAAGGCAGGGGAGCGGGAGATGTTCCGCTGGAACCCACCGAGGCGGCCCTGGCCCAGCTCCGGGGCGCGCCGAGTTCAGCCGAGTAGGCCTTTTAAGGAGCCGGTAGCGCAAAGGGGATGATGGACGAGCCTTCTCTTAGGAAGGAGCCTGAGCGGGTAAGCTGGGAGTCCAAAAAAAAAAAAAAAAAAAAAAAAACACCTGACCTTTGCAACATCAAAGTTGGCATCCGGGTTTGCCATAATGAGCCATACTTCTCTGTTAGGCTGGAAGAAAAACCGCTGTTCTGAAAGGGCATGGTTACAAGCAAGTGTGCACACAGCAGACAACGCTTTAAGTTGTCAGCTGCAAACCCAAAAGATGGATGTGTTTTACTTTTGAAAGGAGGTAGTTAACTGCACAGCTATCTGCTTGCAGGAATGTAAGTGAAGGTGGAGAGTGTAACTTTCCACAACTGCAGAGCTAGGCTGAGTCTGGAACAACTGGAAGCAAATCGAACTCCTTCAACAGTGCTAATATATACATCTTTAAAAAGAGAAGGTTCTTGCGGTGTTCATCCAATTTGCTCATTCATAAGCTCTTGGTTTACAAGCACTTTTGAGCACATCTGACCGTGTGCGTATCAATGAGATCAAAGGAGGAGCTTCACCGGTGCAAAGGGCTGCAGAGGGCCTCTTCAGCTGCCCATGGCACAGACCATGATGACAGAGGGACTGAATCAAACTGCACCCAAACTCAAACGGTTGCATAAGGTATTATTCAAACAACAAAAAAGTTTGAGCAAGGTTTAATGACTTAATAAATTATGGATGAGGACTTTACAGTATTTGCTGGTAAAGAGAAAAAGAACAAGAAATACAAATTGTGCCTGAGGATCTCGCCTTGCTGCCAGGTGCCAGCCAAGTCAAGGGAGGGGAAACCAGGCTGAAGATGCTGGGTTTGCAGTTGTGGGCTTTGTTTGTGTGAGCACGCTGATTCCTTCCTCCAGGACAAGCTGCATATTCTATCACTCCCTTCTTTTACCTGATAAATTAACAAAATATATTTTCATTTGACAGCTCTGCTGTTCTTTCCTGCTATAAAGACTCGGTGAAGCTCACTGTTGTTCTGAACAAGCAGGAAAGGTAAGGTAATGGGGTTCTTGTAGTAATAGCTATCAAGATCTGGAGTGACTGAGGTGATGCAATGTCTCAGAAGTGTTTTGGTATATTTCAGCACTCTTTGGGAACTGAATATAGCTCTCCTTGGAGGGACCTGGTTGTCACCCTGGGCTGCTGCTGCAGCTTCTGCTAGTTTCTAGGCAGTCCTCCTCTTTCCGAGTTTAGTACTACTCTTAGCTTAGGAGAATCCTTCTGCCACATTTGCTAATGTCCATTTATCATCATGGTGTTGATTTTCTTCCTTGCAAGTCCCTCTTTCTTCACCTCTAGAAATAGTAGATTGGTGAGGAGGGGATGGGTGCAAATGGTCACTGTAGCAGAGGTGTCACAGTAGGGCAAAAAAAAAAAAGTTGTGAAGTTCAATTTTTTGAAATGTGTGAGGGGAACTATCCCGTGAGACAGCCCAGCTGTTACAAGATGCCTGCAGCACGTGTGCACAGTTCCTATTGATCATGCTGGGCTGGAGTACAAGCAACATCAACCGTGTGAATTGTGCATCAGCTGTACAGTGCTCCAACAGTTGTTTATCCCCCTGGTCTTACTCATGAGTAGTGCTAATGAAATCAAAAAACAACTGGAACTGTAGTGTGAAACTTTAAATGGTTTGTGTGGCTTAGATGACTTGGATAATAGTCGTGGAAGAGGTCAAACGCTTGGGTAGGACCCCGCACCTTCACCCCAGCCCTGCTCCCTACCGTGTAATTTACAATGACCTTGTAATGGCTCACTTTAGTGAGCTGAGACTCTTGCAGTTGCGCTATCCCAAGGAATCTTTGCAAGAGTGGGGAACATGATACGCAATTTCTGGCCAGGACTCATATATTTAATCTAAAGTACTCAGTTCCTGCTTCCACTATTTATACCTTTGGATGATGTCAGCCAGTAAATCTGTGTGTTTATGTTAGGGTTTCATTTTTTTTTTGTTTGTTTGTTGAATTATATTCCATATTTTAAAAATGGCGCACCCTCATAGAAAATGTCCTAGATTCTCATTCTTTTTAAAAGGACCTTGGCCTGATTTGCTGTCGTCTTACCTTAGCTCCAGATTAGATGGACCTCCAGAGGGGAGATGGAAGGAATACCTAAAACTGGCAGTAACCAGCTTGAACAGGTATCGCTGTCAGGACAGCCATACCTGTTCAAGCTGGTATCAAGCTGGTACCTTGTTGAACCTGATGAGGTTCAACAAGGCCAAGTGCAAGGTGTTGCACTTGGGTCGGGGCAATCCCAGGTGTGTGTACACACTGGGAGAAGAACTCCTTGAGAGCAGCCCTGCGGGGAAGGACTTGGCGTCGTGATCGACAAAAAGCTGGCCATGAGCCGGCAGTGCGCTCTTGCAGCCAGGAAGGCCAATGGCATCCTGGGCTGCATCAAGAGAGGGGTGGCCAGCAGGGAGAGGGAGGTGATCGTCCCCCTCTACTCTGCCCTTGGAAGGCCTCACCTGGAGTGCTGTGTCCAGGCCTGGGGCCCCCAGTACAGAGGGGATGTGGAGTTGTTGGAGCGGGTCCAGAGGAGGGCCACCAAAATGATCAGAGGGCTGGAGCACTTCTCCTGTGGGGAAAGGCTGAGGGAGTTGGGATTGTTCAGCTTGGAAAAGAGAAGGCTCCGGGGAGACCTCATTGCGGCCTTCCAATACTTGAAGGGAGCTTACAGGCAGGAGGGGGACCGACTTTTTGCACGGGTGGATAATGGTAGGACAAGGGGGAATGGGCTGAAACTGAGAGAGGGGAGGTTTAGGTTGGACATCAGGAAGAAATTCTTCCCTGAGAGAGTGGTGAGGCGCTGGAACAGGCTGCCCAGAGAAGCTGGCTGTGTTCAAGCCCAGGCTGGCTGGGTTCCTGGGCAGTTTGATCTAGTGAGCTAGTGGTTGGCAGCCCTGTCCACCGCAGGGGGGTTGGAACTAGATGATCTCTGAGGTCCCTTCCAACCTAAGCCATTCTATGATGAACCCGTCACTGGGCTCTCTAGTTTGTGTAATCCAGGTACACGTAACGCAATGGGCCTTTCAGCTGCAGGAATATTCCACGTGAATGTTTTTCATATGCTACAGCAGAGATTCTTATCTTGTGAAATAACTTAGACATGCTATGGAAATAGCACGTAAGCACTCTTCAGGTTATGAGAAGGCACATCAGCTTTACAGTTGTAAAACTGTAGAAGTACATCTGCCTGTGGTGTTGCTGAGTTCTGGATGCCAGACACTTGTGCTTGCTACGCAGGTAAGGCAGTTCTGCTGCCAGGAACAAAGCACAGCAAAAAACAAAGTCTGTGACAGGGAGTCTGGGAAATGCATGCACTTGCCTATGATGTACCATGTGTTTTTGCAGCTACCCAAGGGCTCAGCTGTAACCTAGCATTCAGGTACAGAAGTCAAAATCCCTGTTTTCTTCCCCCAAGCAGAAGTGATGTGCAAGTGCTTTTCCTCCTAGAGATTTGACATAGAAAGTTCTGGAAATAAATGACTAAGCTGTAAATTCATATTCATCTGCAGACTTTTGGTAAATACGTACCATATGCAATACTGATTTGTTGTGGGTAGTGTGCCAAGCACAGCTCCTCTAAGGCTGCCTAAAACCACAAAGTGGGTAACTGGAGTAACAGATCCTCGCGGAGCACACGGGTTCTGCACCTGGCCTGCTTATGGTTTCAAGCACTGGGGCCTCCCCACTTCCTCTAGGTAAGATGTCACTGCATTGCTGAATAATTGCATGAAAACTGTAGCTGATATGAGTAGCTATATGAGGAATACTGGTTTTAGTGGTTCAGGGTTTTTTCAGAGGGAGGGGGTGTGTTTTGCTTTGTTTAGTTTTTGCATTGTTCTGCAAGGCTTTCTGATGACCCTTCAGCTGCAGGACAGGCTTCTGAAGTGTTCTATTTATTTCACTTTAAAAGACAGGAGCTTCTTGTCTCAACTACCGCTCTAAAAGTTCAGCGTCCCTGGTCAAAGCAATAGCTGAGGCATCTTGTCCTCTTACTTAGCCCATCCTAGCCCCTTGCTCTTGCTTGTGACAGGAACCCAAGAGCCAGGCAAGGCAGCAGAGCTGAGCAGCAGGGCAGAGAGGTGAGGGAGAGGAGACGCAGGTGCAGTAGCAGCCCATGTGCCCTGCCTGAGGTGTCTGCCTTGGACAGGTTGTTCTGCCAACACGTGTAAGTGCTCTGAGTTTGCTCATTGAGGCAGAACAAGGCTTAAAGAAATAAGACAGCCAGGGCAGGAGGGAGAAGTGAACGGCAAAGATAGATGGAAGGGTGATGAGCAGATGGCACAGGTGAACACTGGACAATAAGAGACGAGGGAACAAGTGGGACCTCCGAACAGAGTGGTGCCATGGGATTGATCGGAAGCTGTGACTGTAGCTGCAACTCACCTTTGAGTAACGGGCGCACTGCCTGTGCAGAAGTAGTGACTGCCTGAGGTCAGCTCGGGTCTGGAAGCAGTGTTTTGTCCATGGCACGTGAGCCTGGTGGCACCACAGTTGTCACACAGACTGTCACTGCCTCCTGCTTCAACACTGCACTTCTTCTCGGTGCCTTCTTTATGTCCCCAGTATTATCTGTGATTTTGCTTTTTCTATGTTATCCCAGATTCCCCTTAGGCTGGATAATAGAACGAGGTTTTCATTTGCTCACTGGAGTCCTTCACTGGGACTTCTGGCGCTGTGGTGATCCTAGAGCGGGCATTTCTTGTGTTTAGCGTTAACCTTGCTCCAGGAAAGCTTGTTTCCTGGTTACTTCGAGTTGACACAGTATTTATATCGGAATCGGAAAGTCTCCAAGGAGTTTTCAGGCACTTCTTTATGTAAAAGGAGCACTGTGCAAATGCCTGAAGACAAGAGATTTTGTTATTGTGTTCCAAGATGTGATCCTTTGTCTCATGTAAGGTCTCTCTATTTGCTTCAGTCAACACACCACACATGCCTGTGAAATTTCTGAGATCATCTAGAACCTGTCTTACATATATCACCTGTCTCTGAGTTGCCTGATGCTGGCAATGTCCACTTACAGCTCTGGGCAGGCAGAAGCTGCCACCCAGCACCATCCCATCAAGGACCCAAGGTCATCAGCTTTTAACAGACACATGGCATACAGGTCTTGGGTCAGGTTTGCTACGTCAGTTCTGGTGCAGGGTTTTATGAGGACAATTATGTTACTGCAGGCATAACTATGGACTAAGCTGCTCTCATATAAAACTTCATACATGTTCATTTATCTATTATAGGAAAAAGTATATTTGTATATATATATATAAAAGTATATCTATGGGTTTATTTGAAAGCATTCTGGTTGAGAAAGATGAAGCTATGGTGGAGATTATAGAAAATAGATTAAACAGACTGGTATAGGTACTTGTGCTTGAAAAAAAATATACCACACTCTTCTGGTGTAAAATTGGAATATTTTGAGCAATACCATACTTCTGGAAGGTTTTGTTTTATTTTGTTTGATTGTGTATTGCAGTTGTTGTTTTTTTTTCCCCTCCTACTAACCTGAAGCTTTATTTTTTTTTTTCTCTGTATGGATCTAGACACCTCTACAAAGCCTCACAAAACTCACCTGCTGAGATGAGACTGGCATGAGGCCACACATACCAGCTTGACCTGTCCCCATCCACATCCAGTTAGGTGAGGGACTTCTCCTCCTGTAAAGGGCTGAACAAGCCTGCCAGTGTCTCAGTCTTACACACAGCTGTTAATTTAAAGGTGTTAACATGCACCACCTGGTCCTGTAAGGACAGGATTAGTCAAGCATATCACTACCACTAATAGCTTGTTGAATGAGAAATAAAAATGAAAGCTGAGGAAATCTTCTAGGGCGTAACTGCTCCAAAATTAACTTTCCAGTGTTTCTGCCTTATGGAATGTCCTATTTGCCAGGAAATGCAAAGAGCCAATGAACTGATGATCTTGACAAGCTAGTGAAAATAGTGCAGGGTTCCTTTTCCTGTTTTTACTACTGATTGCCCCCTGTTCTCTGCCACCTGTCTCAAGCCAGCCTGTAGACCAAATGCCCCTTCTTCGAGCCAACGTGTCTACCCTGCTGCTGCTGCCACGGAACTCCTGTCACTGTAAGCCTCTGAGGAAAAGACACTCATCCCCATTCATACTTTCAGAGACGCTTCTTGAAAGTATGTCAGAACTGAATTGCTTGGGTAAGTAAGGACATTGAGAAAGTTTGGGATATCCCAGTATAATGCTAATACTTTACAGACCACAGCAAAGGGTCTTGCCTGTTTTTATTTTGGGAAAATGTAAAGGATAGATAGAAAACCTTGTTTAAAATCTTTTTGTGATGTCTTCCCTTTATACTGGTTGTCTTCTATGTCTCTAGGTGGAACACCTCTGAGGAAGGTGGCTTTAGCTGAGCAGCACAAATGCCATACTGAAGATGTCAAATGTGCTGCATGTTCCTGCCATTGCCAAATTCCAGCTTTGTAATGGCACAGTTACGTATTGCGTGCACCAGAAACTTTTTACCCATCCTTCAGCAAAGTTTTTAATAAATGCTACAGAGAAGTGGTATTCAACAGATTTATTCAAATAGATATAGAGAAAAACAGTACTGACTTTTTTTTTTGTTAAATTCTTTTTGAATTAATGAAAATTCTCATACAGAATATCTTTTTTGACAATATTTATGCAGAAAAATGTAAATTAAAATCAAACATGCTGAGTCTCTGGATTCTGGAAGGCCAGCTATGTTTTCTAAAAAGGAAAAAGTTGCATTTAAAACAAACAAACAAACAAAACCACGATGGAATTTGTTTACTAACACTTCTCCTATATATGAAGCTATTGAACCTTCTTTCTGCATTTATAGTTTGCTTTTATGCAGTTGCTGATGTGTTTTGAATAAAGGAGAGGGTGAGTGAGAGTGCAGCTTCTATTAAATGGCTTGTGCATCGCTCCCTTCTTGGGTTCAGAGAAAAGGAGAGTAAGTTAAAATCACATTCAAAAACAATGTTAGAAACGTGTTGTTATCTGCTGTTTTGAGATCTAGGAAATTGTCGGGCACAGATTACTTCCAAACAAGAGATGCACATTCTGTTTCTGTAGTCGGAAAGGTGTAGGGGTGCAGGGCATTGTCTGTTGTTAGTGAGAGCTGGAGGGGCTGCAGAAATACTTCATGTTCTGCTTAATTCCTGGCGTAATGTCCTCCATGCTATTCATTTTGCTTCCAGTGTGAACATGTGTATTTTGACTCTACTTATGTGAATGCAGAGCAAAACGCAGATGACAAACCTCCACGCTGAGGCCCAGCGCAGGAAGGGGTTGTGCTTTTCAGCCAGATTCTTTCTAGGTCACCAGTGCCTTGAATGAAGATGTCAGTATCCTGCATCTGTTTTTGTATCTTGCCAGATGTCTCGAGGTGAGATAAGAGGATTCATGCAGCTAAGAAAAAAACTCATCTGTATTGTGCTTTCGTGTGTGTCAGCTAAAAAATATCAGGCCTCACTTGGCAAACTGAATGCTATGAAGAAGTTTCACTTGGCTTGAACTCACCTATATATAGCAAAGAATATAACAATATATGAGAAATAATATCCTTTGTTTAACTTCTAAACCTTTTCCCTTGCTGATCTGAAAGTATGTCTGTTGTGCAAATATTGCCAAAATTATGATTTTCTGCAAAATCTTTTGAGAAGAACTGCAGTGACAACTAATATCCCCAGTAAAATGTTGTGGTTTGGCTTTGATTTGTGGTTGACTGTGGCTGGAGTGGCAGCTGGAGGTGCAATTTGCAGAATTTCTTCCAAAATTATGATCCATTTTCAGCTGTAGTTGGGCAGCTTGAACAGGGTTCAGGCTTGGTTGGATTCTCTATTTTAAGATACCTATATCTTGTACTGTTGCTGCACTTCAAAGGTTCTCTTGTTCTCCCTACCGTCATAGTTATGTGACTGCAATTCTTTCATAAAGAAGAGCTCTAGAAGGCCAATAAATAAATAATTCATGGCATCCCCCCTAAATATCTGCTTTCTGGATAGCTTGCGGGCTGTATGTTAGCAGGAGGCTTGGGTTACATTGGGACATTTTTAAACTGACAGTCACACTTTTAAAATGAATAATTGCTTTTGATCATAATAGCAGCCAGTCTGCAAGGACCTATAAATTCCACTGAGTTACCAGAGATATAGCTTAGTCTCCTTGGAATCCATAATGCATTTTTAATTGGACTATTATGGCTCCATGGTACCTGCATATTCCATTGAAAGTTTGAAAACTATTCTGTTGTAATTCAATAGAAATCTGAAGAGTCATATATCTTCCTTTGGTTTCTTGAGCTCGTTTTCTTGCCTTGTAGTAACTCTCAGAGTTTGGGAAAAGGGCCTCACTCTTTTTGACCTGTTTCTTTAGTCGTTTGCTTTCCCTCACTGAGTTTTTCCTTATCAGTAAACTCTTTGCTCCCTCTCTTGCCCTGTAACAATTTGAGTGTTTGTTGTTTAGGAAGTCTCTTTGGGGTAGTAACACTCCAGTCCAAGTGGTGGATAATATATAAGGTTATATCTACCCTAGCAAACACTGTGGTTATTTTTAAAGGAAGGTCAATGGGCCTGGCATCCACACTACTCTTTTCAGGGTTTTTCTCCTCAGGACAAGATCTAGTTCTGCTGACTGGACTGAATGCCCTCTAGCAGTCAGAGCACATTTCAGCACAGCCTAGTGATTAGGGCACGTTGTGTGTGCTCTGGCGTGAATAAAAACATGGTAAGGGAGAGCAGTCACAAGATTTACGACAGGAATGTTAAAACCCTTAAATGATGATATGGCTCCTCTCTAGGTGCACCTACCTGAGAGCAGGGTGGGAACTGGACCATTCCTGTGGCTTTCTCTGGAGAGCAGATGCTTGTTGTATTTCAAGCTGGAGCATAGGAAGTTCCGCTTAAATATGCGGAGAAATTTCTTCACAGTGGGGTGACAGAGCACTGGAACGGGCTGCCCAGAGAGGTTGTGGAGTCTCCTTCTCTGGAGACATTCAAAACTTGCCTGGATGCGTTCCTGTGCGATCTGCTCTAGGTGTTCCTGCTTCGGCAGGGGGACTGGACTAGATGATCTTTCGAGGTCCCTTCCAATCTCTAACATTCTGTGATTCTTCTGAGATGGTCTTGGGACTGACAGCAAATTCCTGACTTTCCCTCTCTCATCCACTCGAGATAGATTACAGCGGTCCTCCCTCTTGGGTGGGTTTCTTCAGTTACACAGCTCTCAGCTCAGCATTACTGTTAGTAAGAGTTTCAAAATCACCAGATGTCCCTCCTGTGTTTTTGCAGGCCATGGAACACTGTATGAATGCTTGCCGTATTGGTATTCCAGGAATCACAAAACATCATGCTGTTGTACCCAGAACAGCTTGTCTTCACTCATACTTCTGTGCTTGTTCCATTATGTGGCTAATTTATCCATTCTGCCAGGCTTCTGAAGGGATCCATGCTATGAGTAGTGGCCCAACTTAGTTCTGATAATCATTATTTGCTTGGAATAAAATAAAAACTATGCATTATTTGACACAGGACACTAAACAGCCATCAAGTCAGGATTTTGTCAGTGTTGTGGGCCAAGTTTCAACAAGCAAAAGCAGAAAAAAATGACCCTATGTAATTCTCTTCTCTTCAGGTTCTAAAAATAATGGTTTTATTTAATGACCTCAGCTGAATGGTACTCCAGATTTACTAAGTATTTTATCAATTTAAATAAGGGTGAAGACACCCCCTAGATAAGTGTAATAAAACCAGCTCGGTAGGTACCTAAACTGGGACAAGCAGAGCAACTTGACTGTGGGTAGCAGTGGCCCCATGGCCCGCAGAGCCAGCCGAAGCCGTGACCTAGAATTCTGTACTGCAGCCCCTAAACCACACAGCAACAATTTGATGAGTGTCCTTTCACAATGGGGACACTGGAAATGCATTCTTTCCTTTGAAAAAAAATGTTCTGCAATTGGGATGCAGAGTTCTACCCTGCCTTTTCCTCTGAAACAAGAAAAAAACAAAAATCCTAGACAGCTGGTCCACTTCCAATTTTTTTTTTTTTTTTTTTTTTGTCCCATTGAGTTTTGCTCTCTTTAGAGGGTTGACTACAATCTGGACACATGAAGAACATTTCTCCTTTAGGCCATAAAACTGCTTGCCTCTGAGCTGGTTCCTGCCCCTTTCTAATTTGCTGTCTGGACTGCTGGAGATAGTGGCACTCCCTGGGCTGGGAGGACGACGCCTTCTGAACCGTCCCTTTTACCCTGCTCTGCAACAGGGAATGGTTTTCACTGTTTATTGGGACTGGGATTAAGAGTGGCTGTGTTTTGAGTGGCAGGCGCTACTGGGGATGTGTAAAAGCTTTCATTTGAGTTTTTCCTTTCTTTTCACGCTGCTCAGGTGGTGTTGTAAAGCTGCAACTCTGTTAAGAGTGTGAAAGAACAACATTGCAAAGCAGCAACTTTAAAGGGCCTGGCTGCCTTTTGGCACCTGGTCATTGGGGTTGGAATGTGTTTAAGACCTTAAACCCCCTCCCCAGCTGTCTGTGGAATACTTGTGGAAAACAAAAATAATGTCTTTCCTATTCTTCCTAGGGCCAGCAAGGTCTGTTACAGTCAAGTAACCAAAAAGTGTAATCTAGCACTGATAGCCCTTCAAGCTAAACCGAGCACCAAGGGGAGGGAAGGAAAACCAAAGTGCTGGGCCGTGGCTCAGCTCTGCTTGGCCACGCGTGTGCTTGTGGCTTCCCAGCGCCTGCCCAGGCCCTGGCGTTCCAGGGGTAAGACAGTGATTTATTACAAGCTTTACACTTTAAACATTTTTTCATTTAAAGTTCTAGTGTTACTGTCCAACTTTTCTCGCAGCTATGTAGGTACAGGCTACATTAGAAGAGGGTATTGTTATTTCTGTGGGATATCATTTAAAATTCAAAACAAAAACCAAAGCTAACTGAAAAAAGAAAACCACCCTAGCTTGTGGCGAGTGCTTTGTTCGCAAACTGTTTTGCTACATCTCACCTGGAATATCTCCAGCTCCCTCTTTTGCAGTGGCTGCGTGTGCCACATTCCCAGAACTAATAAGCCACCCTTTCTTCCAACAAGAGGAAGGCTCTGGGCCTGCCATAATTGCTCCCAGCATCCTGACTCTACCTGGAGTGCTTCCATCTCCTGGAATGAGTCCAGTGTCTGCTCTGTAAACCACAGCGTGCATAGCTTTGGTTGTTAAAAATACTGAAGATTTACTTTCTCAAATGTACCTGTGTAAGAGTTCAAGCCTTGACAGTTCCTACTAGTATATGTAGCAGATTTATTTGGTTTTGACTTTGCACTTGATGCCCATTAATATTTTTATTTAAAGATTATATTTTACAAGGTTGGTAAATCTTTTCTTTAATAACCCTAATCCTTGTCTTTTTGCATAATAGCATTTTAGGTATTTGTAGTGTATTTCAATACAAGCCACCACAGAATGTACTTTTCCCCTTAATTCCTCCTTGTTCCTCTACTTCTGTTTGGATGAGTGTTGCTTTATGCGTTTGTTTACCCTGGCAGATTTGGTATAAGTATTTCCAGATTTGTATTTGCAAGTGATTTTTTTTTACTTTTTGAGAACAATGGCAAATTTGAAATCCCAAGCAAAAAGTGCTGTGTGGCTGAGAGACTCATATTAACTTCATAGCAGAGCAAAGCTCCTAGCTCCTTCTGCAAGGAGTCTGAGAAAAGCAGACACATAGGTTACAGCAGGTATGAGACCTGCTGCCTGCAGGGCACTGAGCGGGGCTGCAGCAGGCTCTGCTCAGCCTAGTGACATCGGGAGCAGCTGCTGGGCTTCCACAGTTGGTGCTCTGTCTCCAAATTTATTTCTCAAAAAGACAGCAGGTAACTCTGAGAATGCAGGGCATGGTTTCCCCCGGTTGCAGGCTGCATGTGAACCAGTAACCCGGCTCACAAGGTCAGAGGTGTTAGCCCCATTAAACTTAATTTTCCTTTTTAAATGGGACAAACTGAAAGCAAAGAAAGAACACAAAGCTGAGTAAGTGCTTGCTTATACACTGTGCCACTAGAGCATTGAATTTGTTTACATTCCATATCTTCTCTTTTTCATTTAGTTGCTGCTACATTGCCGTCAGCATCCTTATCAGTGTGGGGACGAGCTGGCCTGCCCAGCACACCCACCGGGCTGCAGGCTCTGGCACGGCGTGAAGCTGTCTGCCTGGGCTGGCCTCGCAGGGTGCGTGGAGTTTGTCTGTCAGCTGGATGTAAGTCATTGTTTGCATGTAGCCTCTGCTGAGAAACCTTGGGAGGGAGAGAATGGGACTGAAATGCACTTTTCATCAACTCTCTGCATATTCATATACATCTGTGTACTCAGAAAAATACCCAGTGGTTTATGCTGCCAACAAAAACAGCTGTGTGTAATGAATAGCCAATCCTTCCTATATACTACTCCAATATACTGCTCCCGTATGACCTACAGCGTAAAAACTATTTGTGGAAAGGATCTGGCAAATAATTTTGAGAAGTTAATATATCTGAAAAAAGCTATGACAAAATTTAACAAAAAAAATTAAATTGGAATTAATTACTGGGCTTTACTTGAGAAAGTCTTTCCTTTAGAAATTTCATTTCACTACTATGCTATTTTCCAATCTTTCATAAATGTATCAATAGTATAATTCTTAAATATAGATTTGGTTATTCTGGTATTCATTCTTCATCATCTGTGGAAGAGTAGGTTTTATTTTTATATTATTTCTCCTATAGAAGGAATTTACATGTATATCTCTGGCTCCGTGTGTGTGCTCACAGCTAGTTATTTTCCTTATTGACTTTTATGAGAGAACTCTTCACAGTGCCTTTTGAAAAGCACACAAACTCTGTGTTGCCTGTTCTGTTAACTTATTAACGTACTGAAAGTGTTGAAGGAGGGAGCAGATTTTCTTTAAAGAAACCATGCTGCTTTGAACAGTTGGAACTTTCTGTCTCAGTGCTGGACTATGCTGTCCTTAACAACTTTTCACTAGTTTCTCACTAAAATATTTGAGATTATTAGAAAGGAGCAGTTCATTATATACTACAGTTACTTGCTAGAGTCAGGTATTGTATGCAATTCATCTTTGAATTGACTGAAGCTCGATGCTCTGGCACATATTATTGTATCTGTCTGACTTTGTTACAACACGAACCAAGACAGCACTGGGAAGAAGACCCAGGGGTTACGAGAAAAAAAAAAAAAAGAAAAAAGAGAGGAGTTTTAACCACCATAAGGTAAAAGCTGGTCTGGGTTATTTTACACATGACAAAACAAACAAACAAATACAGCTTGCTGGCATGATGCTTCAAGAAGAAATTTACAAATGCAAAATTCAAAGCAGTTGCTAAATTTTGATGTGCATTGTCAGAACAGATTTTTTTAGGTGTTATTTCATTTCTCTAGAAACTTGCAGAATAGTTTTTTCTGATTTGAAACAGCATATTTGAAGTACCTAAATTTGCTGCCTTCCACTTCAGGCTGTACGTGACTTAAGTGGGAATCACTCAGACTTTAGCTGGTAGCAGTTATTGTAATTAGCCATTGCCAATTTCTTTGTCCTCAGGCTTAAAAAGTGGATATTGGGATGATGCTTCCCCATCATTTGCTTTGGCCAGTGGTTACTTAAGGCCCAGTGATTCTGTTGCTTTTTCTACATGGGCAGTAAGTTAACATCCTGCAGGGTTCTTGATGGTCTGTCAGCAGTCCATGCAGCTATTCCTTCCCAGCTTTCACCCAACATAAAGCATGGCACAAGTATAATGACCTGTGATGAGGGTTTTTTTTGTTTGTTTTTCAGTAATTTAGGATTAGGTCAGATTCTGTGAAAAATGGTGTAGAAATATGACCAAAAAATCAGTTTCTAATTTTTGACAGAAAAAGAATATTTTATCACTGACAAATTTGTTTCATATTATTTTCTCTTGGCTGTCTTGTCCAATGTGACACATCATATTGGATTTTAAGATTTAGCTCAAGTTATTTCTACTTTGAGAATTTGTCCAAAACCCCTTGTATTTCCTCTTAATCTGGGGATCTCTAGGGATACAAAAGGGAATTAATGATTCAGATGGCTCTGTGCCTGACCTATTTTTATTTATTTATTTATTGCCTATCTTGCTCTACAGTTTTGAAAATAGTCACTGGCTAAACCTCCATGTCCTTCAGTGCTACAACAGCATGAAATTTTAGCTACAGATTTCAAATGTGGCTAAACTGCATAGATGTTGAGATGAAGGGGGTTAGTTTAGTTTAGCCTCAGTTGTATAGGGGAATTAAGGTTATGTACTGGTAGAGTAATAAACCATATATACTCATCCTTTGGCCAAGTCACACTGCAGCTTATATAGACAACAACTCAGCAGGTTGTTTTTTTATTTTTTTTGCAATAAGTCACAAACCTTAGTCTCACTGTTACAGTACCACACTTCTCAAGCATGGTACACAGCATCTGCACAGCCCCATGACTGTACCAAATGAATACACAGGCAATTGTGACTTGGGATTCTTGGCCACTTGGTTTTCTTAAAATATCGGTCTTCCTTAGCTATGGCAGCAAATAGACAATGAATATCTGTACTTAAATAGTTTGGCCAAAAATACCGCATCTATTTCTATAAATCTCTTAAGCACACTGTTAAATATTTGCTAATGCAGTGTAATCCTGTAGCACTTGCTGATCTGTCCTTTTCTCTTAGAAGGCAGAACTTTCTTGCTTACATTTTCATTTGCTATAGAAATGCAAATAACTTATATTTGTAAGCAAAACCAAACCCAGGGTGAGTATAGATCAGTAGTTATCACGTAGAGAACTGAATTGTGAAGTCAGTACCATGTACTGATGCATGATTGTTCCTGTACTGCTGCATTAAAAAAATGTGTCTATTTGTTGCTCTGCAGGATGTTTAAAGTATTGTACGTTAGTAAAGCTTGCTGTTTAAGCAAATGAATTTCTTGGCTTGACAAATTTTGCTGAAGCATTTGCAGTCACAGTCTGTGTGAGCAAGTAACAGGTGCTCCTTGCAGAGAAGTAAACAAACAGAAACCCGCAACTGGTCAGTTCTCCATCCCATTTCCAACAATCAAAGCATGGAGTATAGGTTTGCATCTGACCTGGACTGTGCCTGGGTTTGCCCTGGCTGAACTTTCTGAAACCAAAATCAAGGTCAGAAATGACCAACCAGAAAAACATGACTATCAAAAGAAATAGGGAATGTTGTGTACTACTGTGCCCAGAAAGTAGTGTTTGCCTTTTGGTAGACAAATGTATGCATTGAGGGATTGCCTTCATCCATATCCCTCTTTATTGCCACTGATTTTGCTACTGAATTGCTTAGTGAAGAACTTTTAGCTGTGTAAAGAGGGTTTGTGATGGGATCCTAGATCTTTCCAAGCTCAGATGCATAGTTATTTACCTACGCTGGCAGTAGTATGTAGCTTTGTGCAAACCCAGAAGGTCTGATGATCAAAAACTAGATGTTGTGGTCTCTTGTGAGTGTTTTCCAGTGTGTTTTATTGGTGTGCATACCTTTCAATGTGCTCAGTATTTTTCTTGGAAAGGAATAGAAAAAAATACCCCTGTTAAGACTGTCAGTTGTCTACAAAATAGCCTTGACTGGTTAGTTGGCCACTCAGCCCTGCAGACATGGCTGGAACATGGTGCAATTCCCTTGGGCTTGCATTTCAGCTCTGTGTCAACCGTTTCATTCTGTGCGCTCATATTTCTTCCCTTCTGCTGCTGCGAAGGAGCAACCTTATTAAAAATATACTTGGTACTGCTGGATGCCTCAGCAGGGTTTTGTGAGGGAGTGTGAGTCAAATGCCGTGAGGCAGGTCTAGCTCTTCACAGAATTTAAAGTTGGCAGAGAGCATAAAAATGTTTATTCCAACCAAATCTAGTACTCAAGGTACTGAATTTTCCTAACAATTGTGTATGATCTTTCTAAAATCTTTGGCTAAAAAGGTCATCTTGATCTCAAAAAACTGCATCAGAGACAGGGCATCAACCATTTCTTTTGTAGTTTGTTCCAGCAGTTAATCACCCTCTGCATTAAAAGTGGCCTCAGCCACTACTTACCAGTTTGTTTAGTTTTCATTTATTTTGTTTTTCCACAAGTAAAGAGGGTGAGTTGTTTTTGTTTTGTTTTATTTTGTTTTGTTGTTTGTTTTTTTTTCTGTTTGCTTGCTTTTAATTACACTGTTGTTTTTTTCTATGGAAAGAAATAATAGAATTGATTTATATTTATGTAATTTTTAAACTGATTTTCTTCCTCCAGAAATTCCATTTAGTCAGCTGAAAAAGCAGAAAAATCTTTTCAAACAATCAACAGACTATAAAGTGCTGGCTTACGTTGCAGTGTTGAAATTTAGGCCTTGTTCGATGTACTCCCTTGATTTTGGTAAAAGAGAAGCAAGCTGGATACTAGAAAAATTCCTTTAAGAATAAGTTATCAAGCTGCACTTAAACTTTTTCAACCATTTTTGTTCTTCTTGATACAATCTTTGATTCTGCTTATACACAGAATATAACTATTTGATGTATATGAA
>VXAV01004184.1:630862-648880 GCA_013399715.1 Alectura lathami
AGAGCTAATAATAATTGAACAAAACAAACCCTGTATTTTGGTGACTGGCAGAGAAACGTTACAAGAAAGTGCCTGTGTTCTGACACATGTGCATGGTGCATTACCAAGGGAAGTTGGAGACTGCATTTCCTGCAGCTTCCAGGTGGCAGTGCATCAGGCTGCTGGCAGGTTAGGCCACGGGGCACTGTATCTNTGAAATTCCTTCCCAAACTCATATGAAAGCACTTGTGAGGATGCTTGCTTGGAATTAAGAAAAATACCGATTTATTTGAGGATAGAGCTAATAATAATTGAACAAAACAAACCCTGTATTTTGGTGACTGGCAGAGAAACGTTACAAGAAAGTGCCTGTGTTCTGACACATGTGCATGGTGCANTAATATTCGGAGTATTAAAAAGAATTGTAGAATTGTAACTGTTTGTTTTATTGCCTAGCTGGGTCCTCTCTGAAAATCATGCATTTTGAAAGACAGTAATGTGATCTCCATTTCCTATGCAAAATCTTTTGCCGTGCTCCCTTGCTGAAATCTCTGGCTCTTTCCTGTTTCACAGTGTGCTGTGTGCGGTGACTGTATTTGTAAGTTTGCTGTTCCCTACCATGAAGACTTTGTTGATTAAATGTTAGCACTTTTTTGTCGCCTAATTTTCTTCCCTCTCCTTTGGCAGCGTTCCTCAGCCCTTGGCAGCTTCAGTTCTTTGTCCAGGCTGTCCAGCAGGAGATATTCTCATTCTGGGTACATTTCTCAGAAAGGACAACTTTTGTTGCCTCGCACAGAAGCCTCATAGAAATGTGCACAATGTCTCCTTTTCAACCAGCAGCCTATGTAAATCTGTAGGATCCAAAGGAGTCTTCCTGCTATCAAACTGCAGCAGAGGTGAAAGGCATCTCTTTCAGCCCAGCCTTCCTTTACATACCATATTCAGCAACTAATTATCGATTTAGCGTAATTACACTGAGGACTGTTGAGATGATTTTTTTCTGCCAGAAGTGCTGTGCTGCAGCCTTTAACTGCAGACGTTGGATAACCTGGTGAATGGAAACCTCAGCGCTTGTGGAATTATGACAAATATAAAGTGCCTTTTGTACCTAACTTGAATCAGTCCCAGCATCAATTTAAATGATAATTTATTAAGGATAGGATTAGTAAGAGCTCATTTGACTTTGAGAGAGAAGTTAGTATCTTGCTAAAAATCTTACCCAGATCTCCTGTGATTTTTCTCCAGTTTGCCCTTGCTTCGTTACACTCAATTGGCCTTTCAGTAATGGTTAAAATTACACACAGGAATTGGTGTTCTGAATTAGAGGAGGTTTTTATTTTTATTTTTTAATTTATGTTACAAGTGCTTACTACTGCCTTGCAGCTTTTAAGCTGCCTTACAAGCAGAAACGCATCACTTCTGTAGTAGCAGCTGCTGCTTTCTCCTGTTCTAAGCATTCATTCTCTACTGCTGTATTCCTCTCCCTCTGAATATCCAGTTTCCAAGTGAGCTGCTGAAGGGTTATCTCGAGGGGAGATCTCTCCTGCTTCCCTGGGCCTTTCCTGACTACAAACCCAAGTGGATTTGGAATATAAATTTGTCCAAAAACATCAAGAATTATTTTGCAGAATATTCTGAAGCAAATTCTCTTATCTACCTAACAGGTCAGAAGTTTACTTTGGATTTTGTCATTTGGCCATGTTAACCTACTGCTATCTATTAGATACTAGCATCTAATATGAATACTAGGTGACTTTAAAAAATAAATAGCATCTTCCTTCTTATGTACAAGATCAATAAAGGTAAATCATTCCTATGAACAACTTGTATCTAATAACCTGAGTGCATTATCAAAGTATTTTGTTTTCTTTCTTTCTTTCCTTCCTCCTTACAGATCGGAGGGGATTAAATGAAGTTTCCCAACTTCTCTATCTTTGATCATATAGTTAGAAGGCAGACTCTCATTTGATACAGATGGTAAGTAAATGGCACTTAAGCTTCCACAACTAAGACTAGATTTTCAATTGGTAAACTTCAAACAAATTGTAAAAGCTCAGAATAGAGTAAATTCAGAGTTGAACTCAGGATTAGAAGTGAGAGATACAAATGCAAGGTAGAGCCATGAATGGGGAAATAGTTTTTTTCAAAATCAGGGAGGGATGAATCTGTTTTGGCAAGCAATTACTGAAGTGCAGAGAGTTCAAGGTAAAAGCCTGCAAACACTTGAGGTACACAAACATTGGTGAGTGAAGGGGGTAAATAAACAGTGGTATAATAGATATTGACAGGTTGCAGCCAGGGACGTAGAGCTGTTACACTCTGCTGATGCAGAACTGCATTATAGGCTGCAAATATGAAGGTGATGGAACTGCTTCTTCAGATGCATGGTCAGCTTGGCCAGAGTACAGGAGAATGTACAGCTGGGATCAGTCTTGTTTCGGCACGGAATATAACCAGATGAATCTGTGTTTTTTTCCCTGTTTCTAGCATCTATGATGTCACTCTTGTGAAAGATTTCATGATAGAAAAACAGATTAAAATCACTTCTCTGATACTTCTGTAAGGTCCTGCACTGATGGAAAGTCACCATGCTGAGCTTCCAGAGTCCTGGAAAGTAAAACCTCCTTCTGCTATGCATCATAGGCAAGGGCAGGCCATGGTGTCGGCTGAGATGGTAATTAGGTTTTATAGCATGTGTATCTGTGGGTCTTTTTACAATCTCTTGCCAGAACGTACTATTTTAAGAGGTGACCATATGCCTGTTGAGGATTGACGTGAGCTCACCAGCTAGGGTCTCGCACGCCACCAAACAGCTGTCAGGACAGAACACCCGGCTCCAGTCCCGTACTGAATTCCATGCAGGCAGCCCCTGCACCCCTGTGGTGCCCTGCTCATGGATCTGCCTGTGCAGAGCTTGATGAGGGATTCAAGCAGGCATCAGGTCTTTCCCCTGCAGCTGTTTTTCATTGCTTGTGAAGGGAAAGGGCCCATCTCTGAAGCAGGACACGGGCTGGTGACGTACTGATGAAATACTTTTTTTTTCTTTTTTTGCCAGCACCCTTGAAAATGCCATAAGGAGATGATTTTTTTTCTATGCATTTGTTTCAATTCTCACTTTGAGTTAAACTCCCAAATGTTGAGCTTGGAGAGCACCGTCCTGCAGAACGATGCTCTGCTTGCTGCTCTGCTTTGCTTACGTCCTCCTCTCCACATCATAGAACCTGGGTGTCTCCAGCGCAGACCTTTCTCTGGGGCAAGAATAACACAAACAGCCAAGGGAGGAGAGAGCTGCCTTCACCTGAACCCTGCACAGTTGGGGTTCTCTGCGCACTGCAACCTGCTGGGCTGCAGCTGCAGCAAAGGATGGCTGCCTTCATCCCCTCCTGCTGTTCTGCCACACGTACGGCACAGAATTCCACCTGAGAGAGTTCTGCACAATGGGATTCTATAAGCTGGTCAAAAGTCCTGCTGGGTAATTCAGTTTCACGTCCAGAGAGCTGCTGTATTTCAAGATTGTGTCCCATGCTGGGACAGACTTGACAGTTTCTTTGTCATCTTTAGGATGCTCTAAATTTGCTGCCTGCTCAGAGAACAACAGAAATGCATATGAGGGACAGAGCATTCCAGTTTGAATGGTGATTTCAGCAGGTGCTTGAAGGAGGTGAGAGCTATGCCAAGTCTCCAGTGTCACGTGTAATTTCAGTATTTCTTGGCTGATAAAAGCCAGGTTAAAAACCTAGCCCTCTCCTCTGCACTGGTTTCACAGATTACTATCAGACTGCTCAGATGAATGTCTAAATTGCATCTCCTCTTGAACAGATGTGGAAAACAGAGAACTGTGCATCTCCCTAGCTGTGGCCTTTACACTTCTTTTCATAATTTTCATGCTTTTGGTGTTGCCCTCTCTTTCAAAAGATCCTCTGAAAATATAGCATGTTAAGGGAAGGCAGATGTTAGTTCCTTTGAAAACACTACTTTATCTGCAGTATAGCAGAGAAACAGATTTATGATGAATCACTGGACACGTTCAAGCTGTAAATAACTCAGAACTGATTGATCAATTGGAATTGATCAATGGGATCTTAAACAAATGAAAACACACAGCTAACTAGGAAATTAAAGTAATTTCCTCCTTGCTGTGATACTGCTTTTAATAGCTCTGTATTAAATCTGGCTAGAGGTAATGCTAAATAAGCTATCAGAATAACTGAGACAATGGCAAACCAGATATTTTCCTGTGAGCTAAATTAGGGCTTGGTTTGATTTTCCTCTTAATAAATAGAGTATGAACTCTGGCTAATTTTTCTTTCAATTTTAACTGCTACTCTGAAATCTTTTCATAGGAAGTAACTAGTTGAAGGATACCACCTGCTATAAAATATGTTGTGTATTTTTTTGTTCTGTGGAGGGTTTTGCATTTCCAGCCACACGGTAGCCAACATGTTGCTCACATCGTTTATGAGAACAATGATTTTAGGACAGATAACAGTGACTGGAGTGTTGTTGTTTATGCAGCACTGGTGTGGTAGTCCCTCTGAGCTAGGGTGCTAGGTGGGACAGGGTACCTGCTGGAGGAATGCATCCGATAAAAATGTAAAGGATGGATGACATTTCTGAACAGCCTGGGCTTTGTGTGGGGTGAGGATCAGCCTGCCACTTTGAGCATAGGTGAAGCAGTTTGTGGAAGAGGAGTAGTGACGCCAGTTTTGAACATCTGGTTCAGGAACTACCACCTGAATACCTCTGGGTGAGTCAGAAACGATGTCTGTACGGAGTCTCTGATGACTTGTTATTAAAAACTAGACAAGTGCTAGTGGAACTACTCTGACACTGAGAGAATCACCTCAGCTGAACAGCGGATGAAAGACGAAACTAAAAGGCGGCAGCAGCTGCTGTGTGCTGAGGAGAGCGTGAGGCTAGTGAGATCTCAGGGGTGTCTGAGGGGAGTTTCTGGGTCCTGTGGTACTGTGGGCATGCAGGCACCAGCCAGCAGGTGAACAGTGTTGCAAGAGGTTTGTTGCCTCACTGGGACTTGGATCAGGGATGTTACCAGGAAAACTTTCAAGCATAATACAGCCTTTGGACTGTTACCCACTCATCCTTTTTCAAGCGAGTAACAAAGAGGCCTGAGGCCTAAAATGCTAAGTCTGATCGCTTTACATCTATGGAGTTGAAAATCCAGTCTAAATCCTGAGGTGGTCACCCTTTGAATTCAGTTCATTTCAGCAGTGGGCTCTGAAGGACTAGACAGGAGGATGACAAAGGTGTCAGTCAAGACAGCTTTCCTCCAGTTTTATTCTGTTTGACCATTACAAAGGTACAGTAGTAAATCAGCTCAGAAGCCTTATGCACACAGCTTGTATCTTTGAAAAAGCTTACCGTGTTGTCATGTGCAAAACAGGAAATGTGTAATGGTATGAACCCTGGAGGAGCTGATCCAGGGCAAACTCTCCTGACCTCGTGGAAAACACATCCATCTGAACCTCACAGTGAAATGCAAACATACAAGCTAACCACAGAAGTTAAGAAATATCCTTGCCTGCATTGTATTGCTTTAATGTGGAAAATTTTAACGTGAGCAGCAGAGCAACAAGTAACACAGCCTGCAAGCCAATGCCACCATGGAACTGTCCTCCTGGTGGTGGCAGCGTTCTTCTCAGAAGCAATATCATACCCCAGGCTGTTTTTGCTTGCAGGCAAAGTGATACTACTAGGTGGTATCACTGCAATCCACAAAGAGTAAGAAAAATGTAAGCGTGAAGGAGAGAGAAAGAGAGAGAGATTATTCAAATTAACCCGAGCAGATTCAGACTAGATCCTTGGTTAAAAGAGAGTAGAGATTTGATCCAGAACAGATATTTTGCTCCAGAGATTACTTCTGGACAAGACCAGATCTTCACTGAAGGCAACCAACACTATGAAACCTTGCACCCATAAGAATGAGTAAAAGGCATTCTTAAAAACAAGCAAGACTTTGCCCTTGTCTTGCACAGGGTCCAAATGCTGGTCCTAGTGGTATCTGAGGCCCCATGTCTTAGGATAAAAGGCCTGGATTACATTTCTTATTTCATTAAAATTAAGGGAGGAATTTAGCACTTGAAACTCAGAAACCTATGTTCTAGTTTTCACATAAGCTACTTGTTTCTTCTGAAAAGAGGAGGGAATACAATTAGAGTTAGAAATCACTTAAACTTTGGAAGCCTATAAACTATAAAGCCTACTGTGTAGAGATGTGCTAAATATTCACAGTCAGACTAGTACTAATCTCTTCATTTAAAATTCTGGTTGTTGCAGTAGTATGTATCTTCACCTACTGACAGAAACAATATTACTGTAGGAGCCTTTACAATGCTGAAGTTATTCAATGCAACATAAACATTTAGCTCTGCAGTTTAGTCTGTAAACATTTAAAAGGTTGGAATGTTTATCCAAAATGGCCAGACTTCCAAAACTTGCAAAACTAATCTGTTTGCAGTGCTAACAAGCAGTAGACCGTAATGAGGCTTACACATTTGAAAGTGAAGAAGGTAAAATCCCGTTTTTAGCCCCTCTAAACAATTATCTTCAGGTTTTGTTTGACTTCCAAGTTTCCTTGGAAATGGTTTGCCTGCTCTGAGCTGATTTCAGAAGAGAACTGGTGAGGATTGGCATTGCTCCTGGAATCTTAGTATAAACCCGGTTCCCAGTGAAAAGGGGAAGGGACTGATGCAGTTAATAATGCTTTTTCTGTTAAAAATAAATGCTCACTGATATGTCAAACTGAAAGAAAGCAGAGGTCGAGGAGCTGCTCCATGAGCAATTAAGTCTCTACTGCCATGAAAACAGCAGTTTCCCAATACACACGTGTGGCTGTAACATTACATTTTGTTCTTCTGTATTATGATAAGAGGGGATCTAACCAATGTAAATGCGGGAGGCGAATGGACGAGCCTGGGCTCTTTTCAGTGGTGCCCAGTGACAGGACAAGGGGTAATGGGCAAAAACTGGAACACAGGAGGTTCCATACAAATCCAAGAAAAAACTTCTTTACTGTGAGGGTATTGGAGCACTGGCACAGGCTGCCCAGAGAGGCTGTGGAGGTATACCTTCTCTGGAGGTATTCAAGACCCACCTGGATGCCTTCCTGTGTGACCTGCTGTAGGGAACTTGCTTTTGCAGGGGGGTTGAACTGGATGATCTCCTGAGGTCCTTTCCAACCCCCACAATTCTGTGATACTGCTAGTAAGTCAGCAACCCTATACGCAAGTCAACATGATTGTTTCTCAGTTCTTGTTTTGGTTATTTAGTGTTTCCACAGGACCTTGCTAGCCTTGATGTATATTATAGTTGTAAAGGGTTTATTTTGGTGTAGTAAGTAGAACTGCTCCTTTTGCTTATTTTTTGTCTTCCTCTGAAGCACTAAGACGCTGAGTCCAACTTGATCTGTAACATGACTCATATTATTGTCTGTTCTGCTGTCGAAATACTCCTGTTAAGTCAGAAGGGAGCTGCAGGGGGTCAGCAGCAGAGACAGTAATGGTCTAAACAATGGTTCCAAAATACTAAATTAATGTTTTTGTAAGTCTGAGGACAGTTTGGTTCATGTTGTGGTTAAAGGGCAGTTGAAGGCAGGAGGATCTTGTTGCATAGAAGCTAGTTCTGTCCTGACTAAAGTTACACAGCACCTTACCGAAATGACCACATATAAGAAAGCCATTTATTTCAAACCTCAGAACAGACTACCTGCTGTGCGACAAGCTCCAACTACAGCATCAGGAAATCAGGGAAGGACTCACACCAGTTCTGCAGTTAAAAGTAGATCCCCCACTAGAGAGGAACTATATAGCTCCCCTATAGTATCTGGCATAATTCTTCTGAATGTATTTAAAAGTAATTATTCTCATAGATTTTGTTCATAAATGTGCCCATAGATATAATTGCTGTAATGACACAAACGGCCACTTGAATTCTCCAGTGCACTTCTAGTGATTGGATGGCTGATGTTACCCCATGTTTTGATCTGCTAAATACCCTGAGGTGACTCTATTTTGCCAACCTTTTTCATTCTTGCTATTAGTGCAATGATATTTGCACAGCAGGGGCACAATCATTATTGGAAGCCTCTGTGAATATTCACATCAATCAAGTTTTGGTAGACGGTAGAAGGACTCCCTCTATTGGCAAATCGATGTGTAACTGTCAAATAAGAATTGACTCCAGTAACCTGGGCTACTTGAATTTTCTGAAGTCTCAGAAAACTGATCAATGCAGTTGAGAATAAAATAAAATACGCACAGTCAGCAGTCTTTCCTTTTAAAGGAAAGACAAAGCGCTTTTCCTTGTTTCCAGAAGAGGGGTCTGGCTCACCACATCATGTATTTTAATAGACAGGGTCGGAATCATTCCTTTGTGCTCTGAGCCCTGTTATTATCTCAGATAATAGGCTTTACTGATTGATTCTTTTATTATTATTATAGTTACACAGCAGCTACTCAGCAGCTACTAGGTTGTTTTATTTCGTTTTTTTTTTTTTATTTTTATTTTTTTATGTTGCTCCTAAATATGAAAATGCAAGTCCAGCTCAAGGTGTCATGGGTCTCCCTCCCTTAGAACCTCTGTCAAAGGAGCTTAAAGCGTGGGTCAGGGGTGCAAAAGAGATTGAGGCCAACTGTACCTACCTGGGACTGACTGAGCTGGAGAGAACAGGCCCCTTGGCACTGGTCAGCCTCTGTCCCACCTGAGCCTGAGTCCTGCACGCCTTGATCCGGCTGCCACGTAGATTCCCAGTGGAAGGGCCTGGCATGATGTGGCCAGGCTGTTCTGCTCCCTGGCCAGCAGGTGACTCTCACTCTCTGCAGTTTGAAGAAGAGGACAGAGGGGAGAGGAGAGCATGTGCTGATTCAACCTAGCTAAGCAGGGGATGATTGTTAGAAAAAGTCTAACTCTAGATCTGAATTTCCCTTCGTACAGTTACTGCCTCATCACTGTCAGTACTGAAAACACAAAACTGATTTTATTCAGCTCCCATTAAAATAACATGTGATGCAGCTCTCTGAGGATCTAGGCTGTGGCTAGGGTGCGAACCTGGCAGGCTGGGACTGAAAGGCAATCTTTCAGTGCTTTCTTTTCTTAGTGGAATATTTAGAGCAATCTTAAGTAAAAGATCATCTGTACTAAAGATGGTTTGAATGGCACAGTTTTCCCTGAATGTGGGAAAGGCTCCTGAGTGAGTCAGGGCTGAGTCACAGGAAGATTATGCTATTTCTGGGTACGAGGCAGTTTGCTATGTTCTGAGAGTTGTGTCCCAAAATAGTTTTGCCATGGTGAGATGTTGCTGCAGCTGGAGGTGTAGTTTGACAAGGTGCTGACCCCTATAATTGCTGAGGTGAAGCAGCCCCCCAGAACTTGCTGTGCACAGATGACCCCTGCGGGCATGGTCTGACATGTCACACAGGTATCACTTTTAACCATAGTGTGAAGTGTGCATTCTGGTAGTTTGGGGAATGGATGAGGGAACAGAGGAATAGCTCCAATAGCTATGTTTATCCTAACATATAATTTAAAGGTGAAGAGAGAAGAGCTTGAGATGCGGGAGAAAGTTGAGGTCTAGCAAACAGCACAGTGAAGGCGAAAGGCTGCAGATGAACAGCCCAACAGGAGGAGCTGTAAGGTGTCATAGCAAGAATCAAGGCTAAACAGAGCTTTGAGTAAGGTAACTCTAAATCTCATCTTCTTTTCCTAACAGAGGAAGCAAAGTGATGAGAAAGTGAGATGGAGGAAATAATATAGACATGTTGCTGTAAACAGAGAATGGAAGAGCAGGACAGGAGGCAAGGGAATATCAGAAAATATTTATTTTCTAAATTGATTCTCAAACTGTATGGAAATGAGGGTCAATTAACAGGATAAAATGTCACTTGCATGACTTTATGAAATATCAGTAATTTTCCTTTTGTTTTGGGATACTAACCTTTTTTCTTTTAAGCCTCTGGAAATGCAGAATGTGGTGTCTCTAAAGACAAGGATTGTCAAGTCTTTGATGCCACACGTGTAGGTACTTGTACTAGCTCGTACTTTGTCAGTGAAAATAAAAGTTATAATGAAAGTCTTTAATTTCCTTTTCCATTTTAATCCACATTTTTAGTATGACAAATCTCAAATAAAGAAATTGTTAGTTCTTGCATAAAAGGAAAGGCCCTGCAATACTTTGCTCTTGAAAATAATTGAAAGATCAGTAGCAATCAGCAGGAGTCTAATAGAGCTGATAGGAAACCACAGCTGTTATAGTCACTGGAGCTAACCCGTCAGCTCAGTACAAATCCCTTGCCTTGTGAAAACTATAATGGACTATGGGGAGTGCTAGAAAAATTGGCTTCACTTATGTTCCATTTCTCAGAAATTCCATTGCCAAGAAAATTTCCTTAAATTGAAAATGCAAAGATGTTTTGAAATGTGCTGTTGAAATATTGTACAGCAGTTGGGTGAGTTTCTTCAGCTTCCTGTGAATTTACAAGATAACTTTTCTTTCTTCCAGGAGGAGGAAATCCTCTGATCAGCTACTGACCTGATTTGAAAACTCTGTCTGACTGCTGAGTGTCAGAGTGGCTGAGTTGCTTCACATCTCCCGGAGACAAAAAAAAAAAAAAAAAAAAAAAAAAAGGCTGGGGTGAGTAGTGACTGTTTTTACATTATATTAACTTTCACCCAGAAGCTTTGTGGGGCTGGAACATTACTTATAATAATCAAGCAAAGAGTTCAGTGTGGTATTGTAAACTGCCACACTCGACACTAGGGGATAAATGGCTATCTAGAATCCATTTGGATGAGTTTCACAGTCTCCTAATTGAATTACATTCAGAAGTACTTAAATATACTAGCAAATATATTTATGTTTTCCCATATGGGAGCTTAAACTCTTCAGGTGTAGGTGGGGTGGGCATGCTGGGGCAGTGTGAGCTCCTTCTCCCATTATCCAACTCTGTTATTTGGAGCTGCTCAGAATTAGGTGTTAACTGGAGTTCTGGCTTCAGTGTTGCCCAAGATACAGCCCAAAGCAGAAGATGTAAACAAACTGCATAAGGAGCAGTAATGGAGGGTTAACCAGCAGCTCCATCTGAAGGAAAACTGGAAAAATCTGGGCTGCAAATGGCTGAGCTAGTGATTTCTGTTAGAGTGCGTTGCAAGGTGTCGGCCCAGCAGAACAAGCTGGGTTATGCCCACTGACCAATAAAACACAGAACCATCCAACTGTCATGCTTTCAGAGTGTATATTAATGTGAAACGTAAACTAAGGCACTTCCTTCTGTTACTCCTTGAGGAAACTACTTATTTCAAGACCTGTGAAGGGTGATGGTCTGTGTATAAATGCACATTCAGTACTCCGTAACTTGCATTGCCTGGAGCACAGAATCAGCTTTTATCCTAACTTGAATGAATGTAGTTACAGTAGAAGGTGTCAGATTGACAGCTCCAGAGATCAAAGCTCAAGACATGATTGTTTTAGGGAAAATGCAAAATATCTTCAAGCAAATTGTTTCAGCAACAATCCTGTATACCAAAGACCTACACAGATCTAATGTAGATGCCACTTGGTAACCTGGGAGCCTGTATGGTCCCTTGCAAATTCTGCTTCAGTCTTTGAAATGGCTACGTTGTTGAATTCCTCAGCATGTATCAAGTCAAGACACGGACTAAACCACCTGTATTCCAGACCAGGGACAATCCAAAATCATTAAAAATTGCTGACAAGAATATGTTGTGAAAGTGAAGCTGGAGTGCAGAAATAATCTTATCTGAGCACGGCTCCAAGAAATGGATTTTAAGCAGTAAGTTTTTTTCAGGACGGTAACATATTGGGGATAACACTACCTCTTAAATATCATCAAGCCTAAGATACTAGTGTGTACAGAGAACTTGCAGGGGACTAAGCAGGAGAGAGGAATAAAAGCATAGGATATTATGTTGTAGGAATGTGGTTCATCTGAAGGCCCAGCTATAAGGGAGGAAAACAGTTGCAAACTGCATGATTTAGCAACCACGTGCAAAAAGGTAAGTTTAAAACTAAGGAAAGCTTAGGAGTAATAACAAAACTGAGGAAGGAAAATCAATAAAAATGCTTATTACTTTGTTCAGGTCCACATGCTCCTTTTGTTGGCTAAAATACCATGAAAGCATTTGGGAGCCTGTCTTTCCAAAATCTCCATCAGCTAACAGAACTGTAAAGAAGAGAACCCAGAACACCTGTGAAAGAACTCTCTTAAGGAAGAGTTGCAAAGTGATATCTCATGTCTCAAAATCAATGTAGGCCAGGTGTATGTGCATCTTCCAAGGATCTGATCCTCATCACGCTCATGGAGGAAGCCTGAGGGGCAACCTGGATCTCTCAAGTTAGAGGCTAGCACTCCCAACAGTGCACTGACTGGTACGCTAAGTGCCTAGGCTGCCTGGCAGACAAAGTTTAAAAAACAAAAACAAACAAACAAAACAAAACAAAAAAAAACTTGCAGAAATCTTTGTTGTAGTTTCTCTTGCTTTTAGTGTGCAACTGTCTTCTATCTTATCCCTGAATTTTCACCAATGGAGCATTTTAGTGATGGAAATACAATGCTGAAAAATGGAAAAGGAGAAGGGAAGGAAGAAGACAGCATCTGTGGAACCAGGGGTGTGGATGATGTACAGCTGCTGAATTCACATACTAGTTTCCATCACTCCGTCCTGGTATGAGTGATGATATGGCACAAACCACTTGGAAAGATATGAGGCTGGAAATGAAGTCTGTAAGAGGCACTAGGAAAATGCAGTGCTTGCAGGAAATGTGATTTTGTGGGTTCTCACACAAAGGCTTCTCAGTTTGAACTGGTACAGACTCAGTGCCAGCACAATGTCAGAAAGCAGTGTGACTATGCTTGAGAGAATACAAAGAATCTAACCTACCCCGATACCGAGGCCCCATTTGCTACTGTCTTATCCTGGCTGTGGCATCACTGTCCATACACATCTGGTTTGAATCCTAATGCAGAGTGTCAGTATGTGTAAAAGTAAACCTCTGTTCAAAGACTGCATAGGGTATGAGGGCTCCATCCTGTCTAAATACCAGTTTAGATAGTAAAACCCACATGCCAGTATCCTTCCTGTAATTTTAATTGCAGAAAATACCCTTGTTCCCCTCCCCCAACATCAGTTGTGCAGCACGGCTTTTGTGGCTACATTAGGAACCGCATGCTGGCATGGTTCCACTTCAAGGCTGGGTTTAGGTTTCCTTCTGAGATGAGTGAAATCCAGTCGTAAAAGCAAGCGTGTGCGTGTATGCTATACTGTATGTTTTTGCATACGTTTCTTCTTGTAAGTTCTCAGGGAAAATTGCTGCAGTTGTGTTCTGCTCTAGAGATGTAGTCAGTCAAACTATGACATAGTATTTACTTCACCAGTAAATTTTCCTAATGTGCTTTTGAGATGAAATATGTTACAAATGTATAGAGGAGAGTCCCAGTCAGAGATCTGGAGACTTAGATTTACCCTCCTGGTAGGAATTCATGATACAACTGAACTGATTTAACAAGCTGCAAAGAAAGCATGGCTGGAAGTGAAGGGTGGAAAGGAGAGAGTGACTTTGTCCCTTTTTGGCAGCAGCTATACTGCAAATGTCTCTGTGGGAGTTTCAAATGCGACGCTGCCGAAGGTGAACACAAGTGGGCCTTATGGAGAGTTCCTGTTAACATCTCTTTTTATTTTAATAAGGCCTAAGGAAAGCAATAATTTAGCATGCAGGTTACTTCTAGCGCTGTAAGTTAGAAATTTATGTACTGGCCTTTCAAAAACATTTTCCATATTTTATGTAATTGTATATTTTTATACATCTGGGGTTAAAAATATAATTGGCACTTTTCAGCATACAGTTTGTCACTTGTTTGAGCCAATCACCTATAAAGTACTAAGGAGAATTTAAAGGAAGAAATAGTGGGCTAAGGAATTACAGAAATAAGTTGCTGGAGCTAGATCTTCATGTCTGTGTATAATACAAGAGGATGACATATTAGTAGCTTATGCCCCAAATGTTCACTTGTGTGACTTATGACTATATACCTGTACATACCCACAAGAAAAGGAACATACTACTGTTCCAAAACACAGTTCTGCTCTTCTTCTCTAAAAACAAAACAGCCTTGCTGCCGTCTGCTTTTGTCCTCCGAGAATGGAGACGTGTCTTCCTCCAAGAGTGGAAGACATGGGTGTTGCTCTCTCCAGGAGTAACTCGAATCCCTTTCTGCTCTCAAGGTGTGATAGAAGCAGAGCAGGTAGAACCCCAGCAAACAGAGAATGTGTTATTGAATTAATACTGAAGCCTTAGATGCAACATTCCTATTGCTAACAAAATGTTCCCCAAGTGAGTTTTGGAATTAAGACACCATCAAAATGTCTTCGGAGGTTAAAGCAACTGTTTGGGCTGCCTACACTTCCAAGCAAACTGCACTGTGTTACTTAAACTTGGATCACCTTTCACAGGTTTACGTTTGGTTTTGCAACCAGAAAAGCTATGCATAAGCTGAGATTTGATGGGACAGCATGGTGATAGGCACGTGCACAGGTTTTGATTTCTTCCTGACTCAGTTTCAGCAGAATCTCTTTTCCAGAATTAAGGTCTCCAATCTTCAAAACTCTGCTCCACTCTAACAAAATTGTAAATATTCTCATAGATACTGCAAAATTACAGCTCAAACCAAAACCTACTGAAGTTTACTGATGGACTTCAATTGTCTCAGCTTTAATCCAACAGCTTCACGTAGCTCTCTTAACAGCTCTCCTTATTATTATCTCTGACAACAAAACTCATCCTAACCATTTACAAATGGTTTCCAATATACCAAATAGCTCTAATGTGTGTCACTTAATTATAAACATCTGTTTTTAAAGAAAATGTTCCCTTAATGGTGGTGTTATGCAACTTGATTCTTGTTTTACTGATACAACATGCACTATGTTATCTTTTTCTTTTCACTGGCAAGAACATTTGCTGCCCGTAACAACTTCTGCAGGAAGAGGGATGTGCTCCAGCCAAAGCTCCCAAAGAGCCTGCACTCAGAAGTTATCACTCCTGTGGAAAAATTTCCAGAAATGAAATCTGTAAAGCAAATGCCTCACTCCTTGTCTGAAGATGGCAGCTAGGTAGGTTTCCATACAATGGTTTCCTTGTCTGAAAAATATTCCATATGCTGCCGTAGCAAGCCCAGTTTTCTGTTTATGAACGTAGCATCAAAGGTGTGGGACTTAGAGCCACAGCAACTGGATAAATAGAGGGATTCATAGAAGTGAGCCAAAATGTGAGCTTCAGTTAAATCCATGGAACATTGCAATCAACTTCAAGGCGAGCACAGCCAGGTCCGGAATAAATACTGGGCTGCAGCATTACAAGCTTCCCTATACATCTCCTTCTAGCCTAGGCATGATGCTCAAAGAGCTTTTTGCATGAGAAAATAACAGTAGTTAAGTTGTCAAAACTTTTTTTTTTTTTTTTCCCAAATTCTTCTTGAAAAAGAACTGAGCCTTTGTAGACGTCTGTGTGTCTTCATCTGATGGGAATAGCTCCTAACCTGTTTCAGTCAAGACTGCTCCAGTTATGAAAACCTCTCCTGTTGAAGCTAATGTGTCCCCTTTTGGAGGCACAAGTTGTAAGAGTTAACTCGATGATCCCCAGCCTTACTTAAATGAGAGCTATTCTGTGGTCTTAGTTTTTCCATCTGTCTGCATAATGAATGTGAGGCCACCCTGCATGAAAACCTGTGCTGATGTTTAGTTTTGGCTAATAATCATAAATGTGTCAGTGAGGCTTATGATCAGATAGGAATAAATATATAATTATGCTAAACAACAATAATCCATTCTTAAATGGAGATGTTAACCTGCTTTTGAACTACTTTTAAGTTACCTCCCACAGACACAGCCTTGGAGTCTGTAGTGCTGGGTTAAAATTTGATGAGGAAAAAGAAAATGGGATTTTCTTCTCTAGTCCCATCACAGCTGTTCTGTTTCAATGATTGACCATTATGGTATTTTGAAGCTGTGGGGAGGAGAAAAACCCTGCCTCTCCTCTGAAAATGGCTGGTGGCAGATGAGGCACAAGAGCACAAAGTCTTGACTGCCATCCTTCTTCATACCTTGCAGAAACAGGGCTATGACAGCACTACTGCTTAAAGATGATCAGTGACAAAATCTCAGGTAAGAGAGGATTTCTCAGGTCTTCTGATTTGCCTGCCTTCCTTTCTTGGCCAGTTTTATAGCCCAAGAGAGATGCTTTGACTGCAGCTCCCACCCATAAAACCAAGACATGCGATTTAACAAACTTGAACATATCCAACAAGATTAGTTTACTTCTAAATGAAATAGCCTTTTATAAAGCACACATATGAGGGAATCCAGTGTAGAAAAGAAGAGGTTCTGAGACCCTGTACATAAAAATCCCAGATGCAAAGAAGAGTTTATTCCCTGCCCAAGTTGTATAATCCTGTGATTCACTGAGCAATGTTATTTTGATGAGTGTCTTGGCAAAAGAAATTTAACTGGAAAATGCTAGGTCTTCTAGTTTTTCATTTGTGTTTTGTTTTGTCTCTAAATGCTTCCATGTGAGTGATTCACTCATCTTTAAAGAATGCATGTAGGAAAAAAGATTTGTATTGAAGTGCTTAGCTAGTACTGCTTGTACTAGAAAAGGTCAATGTGAAAAATCTTCAATCTCAAAAATTCTCACAGAAATTTTACTGAAGGAAATGTGTATTACATACAACAAAACTGTGTTTTCTCTCCCACTTTTCCTGAAAAACGTGTTTTGGTGGCACGTTTTACACAGCCAGCTAAAACAGTGTTTTGGGTAGGATTATTTTGCAAGCGTTCTCTGGCATAACTAAAAGCACTGCGGGCTAGTCCCACTGTGAACTGCGAGTCACTAAGCCACTGTCAGAGACTGGCTGGGAAGCAGCAGCATGTGTTACACAATACATGGCAGGTGAAGGTTTGCTAATGTGAAGGGATCCTTGAAGGCCTTGTCTGCAAGCTCTGTGCTGTTTCTGATTCACAGCCAACATATGGTCAAAGAGTATACTGGAATAGCTAGTCAAATTTCAAATGGTGTAACTAAGCGTCTTTTACAGTTTTTTAAGGAGAATGGACCCTGATTATCTTCAGAAGAGCTAAGCAAGTGAGCCTAATGTTATGGTACATGTTAAGAGTGCTGAATATAAGAGTGAAACGTCTGAGGAATTCCTCACTGCAGCAGTCAGTTTTTGGTTATAAACCAGATGCTGCGCATTTAAGACATGGACTTTGAGAGCTGCGTCCTTGGTTTGGTGTGGCAGCACCCACGTCACGCAGTCCTTCAGGAGATGACGTACTGTGACGGGCGGAGCTGTGTGTTTCCTATGTAACACGCTTTCCATTGGAAATCATCCTTCTGTCAGGCGTGTTTTGTGGAACACACAAGCTTGTTTTTTAGTCAGAAGCTGCTGAGGCTCCCCAGGAAATATTTCATATCATAAACACTGCATGTTAGACTTCCTGAAACAAAACAAAGCAAAAAAAAAACTTGGAAGCTTGCAAGCAGTACCGAAGCTGTCGGCCACCTCAGCTCCCGCAGCGGTCCGACCGAAACCGCCTCAGGCGCAGCCCTGAGCTGGAGCGGGCGGGCGGAGCCACGCTTCCCCCCTCTCGGCGGCCTGCCCTTCCGCACGGCACGCACGTGTGTAAACACGCGTCAGGAACCAACGCCCCTCTTATTTGGTCACTTCTTCCTCAGCGGGAAACCGGGAGTTTTTGCCCTTTCTCCGTGGACGAGGCCCGCGCGGCCAAGCTGCAGCAGGACAGGACTGTCTGTGCCAGGGCAGGCTCCGAGGAACGCAGTCCCCCCCTTCGCCACGGGCCGCGCCCTCCTGGCCGGGACAGCTGCCACAGCGCCCGCCGCCCTGTATTTTCCACCGCCCAGCGGCCGAGATCCGCGTTCCCCCGCCCCCAGCCCTTCCTCGCTCGACGCCGAGCGACGGGGCGGGCGGGAGGCACCGCGGCCCTCCCACCTCC
>VXAV01004184.1:661106-673977 GCA_013399715.1 Alectura lathami
TCAGCCAACTCCTTCAAGACCCTGGGATGCATCCCGTCCGGCCCCATGGACTTGTAGACATTCAGTCCCATAAGGTGGTCTCGGACTTGCTCCGCTCTTACACTGGGAAGGATTTTGCTCCCCCCATCTCCACTTGGATTTTCAGGGGCACGAGAGACCTGGGCAGCTTGACCGGCAGTCAAGACCGAGGCAAAGAACTCATTAAGTACCTCAGTCTTTTCCACATCAGAGGAGGCCAGTTCTCCCTTTCCATTCATTAGAGGGGGAACACTCTCCTTCACCTGCCTCTTCTTGCCCTATGTAGCTAAAGAAACCCTTCTTGTTGTTTTTTACATCCCTTGCCAGGCTTAATTCTACCTGTGCCTTGGCCTTCCTGATCCCATCCCTACATACCCTGACAGCACCTCTGTAACCCTCCCAGGCCACCCATGCCTGCTTCCACTGGCTATAGTTTGCCTTCTTTTCCCTCAGCTTGACCAGCAGGTCCTTGATCAGCCACACTGGTTTCCTGCTTCCCCTGCCTGATTTCTTATTCTGGGGGATGGAGAGTTCTTGTGCTTATAATCTTGTAATTATGCCATTAATCCTAATTCAGTGTTCTTGGGGAGGCAGTTGTTATGTATGGAAGGGACAGAACTATTAAAAAGGATATTGGTTATACTAATATGAAACTTATAAACTGTAAGTACTGCTTGGTGTGTGAGTGAGCTGTGTAGTTGTTGGTAATGAAGGCACTGAAAGAAAGGGCTGGATTCACATGTACGTGGTAAGTGTGGAGTTCTGCAAGCTAGCAGAAAGGGAAGCAGTGTCCCGTGAGTAGTCAAACTAGCCTGGGAGAATAAGTGCTATTTTTCAGTAGAATATTTTGTCTCCAATAGACTGCTGTTCTGACAAGCCTGTGCTGCTGCGTGCAGCCAAGTTGTTCAGTTCCTTGGGGGTCTGTGTACACACTGGGTCGTGCTCTGTAGGCATCGGTCCAATTAACAGCCTAAGAGGAATTAATATCTTCCTACTGGAATACCCAGACATCTTTATGGTTTAAGAGAACCTAATCAAAATTTGTTGTTTACAATATTATCTCCTGAGTGTTAACCTTGAAATGTGTTTAGTTGTTTTAAATAAGAATTTTCAGATTCAGTGGTAACTAATGTGATTAGACGTATCCAGTGAGGCTTCTCTTTATATCATAATTGCACTGCTACAGTGCATCTCTTCAGGTGATTTTCCTTCTCCCAAACTTGAACTGTTAAATACAGATTGCATTGGAAAATACCAGTAGTGAGAAACAAATGTTAAAAGGGATAGATTATTGTTTCAATACAGCTATGCTTGATTTCAGGTGGCAGTCCTTGGGGTGCTGCTGCTTATCCACCTCCAAATCCGCCTCCAATTGGTCTAGAAAATGTGGCTGGCTATGCTAATCAGTTCAATCCAAGCCACATGGCTGGAATGGTGAGTTTGCTTTCATCTAATGTATCTAACTTCTTTAAGTGCAAAGTTGTGATTCTGGTGCTGCAGACAAGTAGTTTGTGACATGTTAGAGTTCTATGCTTTTGTCGAGTCTAAGTGCTGAGCATTCAGTATCATCTGCTGAAGAAAATCATTCCCACAAGCTATTCTTTCCTTTAGGAAGGCAGAGCCATTAGTTAAATGTTGACTTAAGAGCCTAACTTCAAAAGCTGTGGACATAAATCTTTGCTTTTGCACTGACTGTCCATTGTTCATGTATTCACATTGGCAAACACAGCTCAGGTTTTGCTTGTTACCTGGATTTTGGCCAGTTGAATAAGAAATAACACTCTGCAGCTGAGGCCACTGACTCATCCCTGAAGAAAATACAGCATCAGCTGTCCTTAAGTGCTGATGTTTAACAGATGGCAGTAAAGCCCTTTAAGTTAACTGAAGAAAATGCAGACATTTCCAGTGTGACTTTTGTCTTTTGCATAGAGTAGGAGTGAGTGACACTGACAATTTAGTCTTCAGAAATCTGCTATACTACATAAAGAATGCACAGAATACAATATGCAATATAGATAGATTTCTGAGGCAGTGATTAAATGAAGCCAGCAGTCAGAGCAAAAGAATTACCTGGGCTGCACATAGTTCCTTTGCAGATGCAGAACTGGATATGTTTGGAGGTGAGGAAGGGAGGATCTATTGTGCTAATCATGTTATCAAAGCTCAACTGTTTGCACACCTCTTGCTTTATTGGCTGTCATTGCAGGCATCCAATATGGCAGGGACGTTTGGAGGGACAAATGTCCCACAAGGCATATATCCTCCAGCACCTGGGAGTTATCCACCAGTCCCTCCAGGTGGCTTTGGACAGCCTCCATCAGGACAGCAGCCCTCTTATGGGGGGTTTCCTCCACCCGGAGGCAATCCGCTGTCAGGAATGCCAGCTTTCCCAGGATACTCAGGCGGCCCTGCGCCGGGCCAGCCCACACCACCTTCTGGTCAGCAGCCTATGAACTATCCAGGACAGCCACCAGCAACTTTCCCAGGGCAGCAGCCCATGCCAAGTTACCCGCCAGGCCCAGCTGTGAATCCATCTATGCCCTTTTTTCCAGGAGCAGCAGGGTCGACCGTCTCTCCTGGAGCAGTAAGTGCATTCAGTGCTTTTATTTTAAAATATGACTATATATGCATTTTTCTGCATTTTCTTTGTGTATTTAAGAGTATAATGTGCCTAAAACTGAAAAGGAAGTCAGGAGAAGAAGTTTGACTAAAGAGAGAGATGTAAGCAATTTGAACACGCATGACTTCAAATAAATGCTGTCGTACTACATTATCAGAAAGTAAGATTTGACGTGAGTTCAGACCTCATTAATTTTGTCTTTCCTAACTTAACAAAGTATTTACAGTTGTATGTACAGTTTCCTCAAACCTTAATTAAATGGACAACAGGCTTAAGATCTGCAAGCCTTTTTGACCTGGTGTTTTATTGTAATACAGGTGTAGAAACAAAGAAATTGTTTAGGTTCTGTTGAATTTTCTATCTTGCTTCATTTAAAAAAAAAAAATGGTAATAGTGTTGTTTTCCTAGGTAGCAAAATAGTATTTTACCGATTAATACTAATATGCAGCTCAAATTTTATAATTTTAGTATGGAAACCGAGGGACCATCACTGATGCACCAGGATTTGACCCTCTCAAGGATGCGGAGGTCCTGAGGAAGGCCATGAAGGGGCTTGGTAAGCAGTCTGTGCGTTTACCATTTGATTAAAGTAGAACTGCAGCTTTGATTCAGCGCTGTCTCTCGTCATTGTTAACATGTTTATTGAGTGGGCTGATTGACATGTGATTGTCCTTGGTTATCAGAAGAGTTATTGGAAGTGAATGTAGGCGTAAACAACATAATGAATTTGATATTTGCTAGTTCATGGGTTGTTTTTTTTTTTTTCCCCCCCTCTCACTGTGGTTCAGCTAGAGAAGAGTTAGAAGTTCCGTGGTCATATGCAATAGATGGGTTAGATGTGTGTGTCCTTCAGTTGGGCTTGGCAGAGGTAGAATCAAATGGGAACGAGAAGCTGAATCCTCATGTGACGTGCATGCTCATGCTGTGGTGTCTGTGTGCACATACAGGAACCAATGAGCAGGCGATTATAGATTGTCTTGGTAGTCGTTCAAACAAACAGCGACAGCAGATCATCCTGTCCTTCAAAACGGCTTACGGAAAGGTAAATACATCATGAGAAAGAAGAAGAAATAAGTCCCCACATGACTTTACTGGAAGTCAGAAGTCTGATAGCTGGGAAAAAAGGTGGGAGGTTGCTTAAGATGGTTCACAGGTCCGCAGCCTGTTTACCCACACTTGATTGCCATGCAGCACTTCAGATGAAATATATAAAGCAGTTTCTCTTTTAAGTGGTTACCTTGGCCCCTTTGGTCTGTGCAGTTTATTTGTTTTGACCTTAATTATTTAAATACACATTTTTTTGCTGTTTTTAATGTTGTTAAGTGGAATAGCTTTACTTTGAAAATATATTGTTGACGCTTACGCATAAGGAATTGTAAATATACCCCAGAATTTTAGTGCTTATATTTGTCAATTATTTTTTCTTCTTTGTAATTCTCATTAGGATCTGATCAAGGATCTCAAGTCTGAGCTATCAGGTAACTTTGAGAGGACAATCTTAGCAATGATGAAGACACCTGTCATGTTTGATGCTTATGAAATCAAGGAAGCTATAAAGGTTTGTGTAGGAGAAACACATTTATAAGATGGAGGGAATATTTGAGCTGATAAAAACTTTTGTAGCAATTTAAAAGCTTGAACTTAAATTATGTCCTCTCCATTCAGATATTCAACCTACATTTTACCCCATTTCTTGGAGATACATGGTTGTAAAATTGAGAATAGGTATTCTCATAGGCTGTTAATTTAAAGGTAAAGAGCATGTAATAGGTTTGTGTTGTAACAAAGATACATTACTAAATGGAAAAATATGTCAGAAGCCAAGTTCTGGTGGACTTCGCAGTCCATTCGTTACATGATCTCCAGCAGGCCACTGAGGTGACTCGAAGACAGCTGCTGCGTGGGGTACTTTTGTTTCTCAGTTTTTGCTTTGAGGTGTGGTTGGTAGCACTACTCGACTTATAATTTCCAGTGTCTTTACACTCAGTGCTCAAAAATAGCTCTAAAAACTAGGTTAGTTAAGGTTTTCTGTTTTCCCCCACCTGTAAAAGTGTATTCCTAGCCTGTGCTGACCATTTCGTGTCTTGGAAACATTTTATGTGTAACGTTAAAGCTACATGCTTTGACTTCCTCTATATCAATGTGCTATTCTGAATTGTATTTCTATTTTTTTTTTAACATTTCTTTCATATTAGATTGTATAAGTAAGATGTGGATCTGAAGAATGTTTTCTCCTTGTGCTTTGTTTTAGGGCATTGGCACAGATGAGAATTGTCTCATAGAAATCTTAGCTTCTCGCAGCAATGAGCATATTAAGGAACTCAACAGGGTCTATAAATCAGGTCAGATTTGTTACAGTCCCATCAGATTGTCTTCCTTTTCTTCATTATTCACTGACTAACAATATAAATTTGGGAAATGTTCGGGGGTTTATGATTGTCCATTGTTGTGTTTCTGTTACAGAATTTAAGAAAACTCTGGAGGAAGCAATAAAAAGTGACACATCTGGACACTTTCAGAGGCTTTTAATTTCACTTTCTCAGGTACTTGCATGCAGAGTTTTGGGGGTCTTGGGGACCTTTGTGTGTGCATTTGCCCACCAGCAAAACCGTTGTCTCTTCAAATTCTTTCAGGGAAACAGAGACGAAAGTACGACTGTTGACATGTCGCTTGTCCAAAAAGATGTGCAGGTCAGTAGGAAATTCTTCATCGTTTGTACATGTGGTCAGCTCAGTAACTCAGTACACTGAAATGTGACTGTGTGGTCTCTGCTTAGTCTTAGTTTTGATCGCTGTGTGACTTATTCAGCAGAAGTGCTCATGTTTCAGTGGATGGAAGGGTTATGGAAGGACCTGACAGAGCATTGGAACCATGTAGCTCCATTACAAAGATGGAGCTGTAGGGAACAGTTTTCTTTTTGTGTTGTTTTTTTTAATCTCTTGCTTTTCCAGTTGTTGGATGACTCCGCTGTACTGCTGCTTGTTATTTAAGGAACTCCAGATTATGGCATCAAATAGGGCACTTGGACCTAGTAACTCCTGCACCTGTTACTTTTTGTGTGTTCTGTTTCACCACACAGCAGAGAGAAAGCCCTGGATCATTTCAGGATAATACTGAATAGTAATGCAGTTGGCTTTCAATGTAGTTGGCCGACGTAGATGTGAGCGTCCCAGAATATGCCTAGAGGTATAGAAATGAAGCTAGGCATAAGTTCTTCTAGGAAGAGGAGTTTTCAACTACTTTCTGAACATCTTTTTCTTACTTTAGTAATCCAGAGCTCATGTGTTTTAAGCAGTTATGCATCAGTAAGCTAGAAAGCCTTCGGGTGAGGCTCATAGTGTGTTGTGGAAAAGTCCACAACAGTTGCTGTTTATGGCTTGCTCCTGTTTTTCAGTTGTACTTAAATCAAGAAATGAGTATTAAAGGAGGAGAGGCTGTGAGGAAACTGATTTGGAACTCAGTTTTTCAGCCTGACTGCTTTCCTGATTAATGAAGTGTGAATTCTCTCCTGAGTTTAGGAGCTATATGCAGCTGGAGAGAACCGTCTAGGAACTGATGAATCCAAATTCAACGCCATTCTGTGTGCAAGAAGCAGGGCCCACCTCAGAGCAGGTAATGGTGCCCAGACCTCTGCGTAAATGTTAACTTGATTCTGTTTTGTGTAATGATAAAAATGTGCAACACTGCTCTGTGCCTGTGTTTCTTCATCTGTAAAATGGGGGTTAAGATGCCTCAATGTAAAGCAGCGTGGATTCTGCTGAGGAAAAGTCTATGCCAGAGCTGTACATTATCATAATCTTGCTCAAATGTCAGAGCTGGAAGAGGTTATATTCGTTCAAATTTTTCTCTGATAAAAGGATTGAGAAATCAGAATTGGTTCAATTTTGCATGTTTGTGTGTACGTAAGGCACTTGCAACCCTTCCCTTCCCCTTTTTCTTGCTAGCGTTAGGTAGATGTTAGCTTAATCTATAGTGGTGTGGGAATATTTTACTAACCACAGAAAACATTTGAAATGTACTTCGTTTTTAGGCGCTTATATGGAGGAGAATGGTGAGGGCAGCTGAATGTTTTCTCTTTTTGACACCCAAAGCTTTCCTAGAAGAATTTCAGCTTTTTCCCCTACAGGAATTTCTTGGTGTAGCCTTTCAAAACTCAGGACAGAACTAGGCAAGCTAGAAGGAGCATGATGACATTTAAATGGAACAAAATGGTTAAAGTAATCTTTGAAACTTCAAAACGTGTGTACTGTAATACCGAGCTGAGAAGTGTGATCGAAATAAAGCCATCCGGTATGCATCAGTGCCATGTGTTTTGTGGGGCTGAGTCCTGAAATCTTTTTTTTATTACAGTTTTCAGCGAGTACCAAAGGATGTGTAACCGGGACATTGAAAAAAGCATATGCCGTGAGATGTCTGGAGACCTGGAGAAGGGCATGCTGGCAGTAGGTACGTGCCATCCATGTGCAGTTAGTGAAGCAGGCTGCTTAATTCACCTCGAAAAGGCAGATGAGGCTTTTGCTTCAGGCAGCTGGTGAATTTAAATTTTTTGCATATTCAACTTTGAATGTTAAAGTAGGGAGAGAGAATTATTAACAGTACTTGACATTGTTTTATGAAGTTATGAAAACTTCCAGTCACTGTGACAATGAGAATGAAATATTTGGGACAGCACTGGAAATTAAACATATACGTGCATTAAAATTGGATACCTCTCACTTGTTTTACTAGAGAGGAAACTTAAATTTGATTCGAAAGAGGTTGTTTTTTCCCCGATTTCCTCTGGTTGCAGCTTTACATCTTTGTTCAGAAGTACTTCCAGTACTACTGCAGGGCAGTGTCCTACCTCAAGTCTACTTTTGTCCCATGGAACGTAGTCAGTCATTGGTTTCTGTGGGGCCTGGACAAGCCCTCGAGTCCTTCTGCTGCAGTTTTGTTCAGGGTGGCTTATTCTAGGCAAAATCATGCACCTCTCTTTCTCTGTTGTTTCATCTCTGTCTCTTAGACAAGATTACTCCTTTATTTTTCCTTTTATTTTTTTTTTTACTTCAATTTCTTCTCCTGTGTATTGTTTTTAATTTGCTGTGGTATCTAGTGGTGCTTCTTTTGTTGTTTTAATTATGGTAGTGACAATAAAAGGGATGTTTCAGGAAGAAAATTAAAGAAAAAAAAACAGCAACAAAAAACACACTTTACTGCTATTGAAATAAAAAGGAACATTTCTCACTGGGAGTAAGATAGGAGAGAACATCTAGCTCAACTGCAACAAAGTTGCATATTTTTTTCATGGAGGTTTCTAACAAAATCTTGCAAAGTAGAAATTTAGTTATTAAAACCTCAGGTTTTTCACTCCTGCCTTGTGGACACATGAATTATGTAACTATTTTTCTTCCTGTACTTGGCAAAGCTGCCACTTATAGTGGCCTTTTAATGACCCAAACTGGGTCCAGCTCTGTCGGTGTGGTACATTTGCAGACCTTTCCCAGGTCTGAATTTATCACCTCAAAAAGTATTCATGTTAGAAAACCAAACTTAGAGAGAAGAAACAGTGCCCAGCATTTGCAGAACGCTGCCTCCGTAAAGAAACTTGACTGACAGAGTTTGGAAGTCCTTTGACTTAATGGAGCTTTGCAGTCATGTGACAGGTCCTTCTCATGGATATAGGTTCAGAATTGGGACTGTAACTTTCAAAGATGTCAGCAGGCTTTTGAGGATAAATTGTCACTAATACTCACTAGCTTTATTCAAGAAATTTTGATTTCGTTTGTGTGTATGTGTATATATATATGTGTGTGTATATATGGCATCATTTGTTCTGTGAACCTTATCTTCAGGGAAAAAAAAAAAGGTTTTCTAATTGAAAATGTTCAATTTTTTTTTAAAGCTTTCTGGATTGTATAACTGGTAATTTACAATGGCATCTTCACATATCTTAAAGTGCAACTGTGATGTTTTAAGAGCAGTCAAGAAACATGCGTTTCATTTGTCATTTGTTTTTTGAAATACGTTGTTTGTGTCATTGACAACTGCGTGTGTTGAACCGCTGGCTCTCTGTCATCCACATTTTCCTGCTCAGAAAAGTACTTTATCCTATGTAGAACATGTATTGCTGTGAAATACGTATTCAGATGTATCCGTTTTGTTCTATCTGGCTTTTTTACTTTTTGTGCTGTAAAATACTAGTTGGCTGTGGTTTGTTTTCTGTATAGTTTGCCACAGATTGCATGATTGTTTACCCGATATAGGATCAATATAGACTGGAATTTTCATGAGTGATGAACAATTCTCCTGTTACACTGATTAATATAACAGTAATTCGATTTGGATTTCGCTCTTTGAAATTTCTAATGAACTTTGCTAATTCAATTTAGAAATCAGTCATTACTCAGTAAGCATGTCAAGGATTTTTCAAGAATCCTTGTGAACTTTGTGGCTAAAGACGTGTAACTAACTTGGAATGAAGGGTGAGGTTTCTATCGTAGATGGCTTCCCATCTTAGGGCATCCCATCCCAGCTTAGGGCAGGACTTGAATTTGTCATGCCTTGCAGATGCATGGCCTAGAATTTCTTAAATTTAGAAGAAGGTAGGAGCACTTAACTGTGTCTCCTTGAAGCCACCTACCCCCTCTCCATTCCCTATGTCCCTGTCAGAGGTGAGAGTCTGGTCACTAGACATGGCTGCTTCACACTAGGGTGGTTCTGGTGACGGAGAAGTTTGCTTTGAGCCATGAGGTGTAGTAGGTCCTTTGTCTTTGTTGCAGCTACTCTTTGGATTAAAGATCATTTCGGTGACCTTAGGGATGGAAGCTGCGTTGTATCAACTGTCTGTTTATCTAAAATTAGAGCATGGGACTGAGCTTGAAAAATGACCATGAGGTTTCGATTGGGTGGGAATACGTGACTTCTGTAATACAGTTTCTCTTTGCAGTTAAGTGCCTCAAGAACACACCAGCTTTCTTTGCAGAGAGGCTGCACAACGCCATGAAGGTAGGTGCCTGTGACTAGATGTGTAAACTTAGCATGTGGTTTAAAATGCTTGTGTGGCTCATTGGAATGAATACTGCAGCCACCCTGGAAAGGATTAATGGTAATAATAATCATAATAGTTAAATTACTAAGGAGCTGAAGGTATTTAATTTCTCAGTGAACAGAAGCCTAACAAGATGCAGTCAGTATTAGGAAAGGCTGGAAAAACTTTGATTCACATAGCAAAGATGTATGTAACCACACCTCAAAGAATTTCTGCCTTTAGTAAAACAATTAATATACATAAGACTTGTTGAAATTGGTATCTTTAAGTAAGGAGGGCTGAAATAGATAAACAGGCCATTAAACTCAAATTAAACATTCCTGGCTTCCTGTCCTTTCAACCCTCCCAACCCTCTTTTTTTTTTTTTTTTTAATTTTNNCCTTTTTTTTTTTTTTTTTTTAATTGTTTCTGTCAGCATTCTGCCATCAAATTTACTTTACTAAAGCCTGACAGGCCAAATGCTAGCCAAGCTTGCTGAAGTCAGTGGGGTTTTTGCTAGTAAAGGGTTGGCCTTTGTGAGGTGAGGAGATATATATGCATATATTTCTTTTTCCTTTGACTAGTGCTGTATCGTCCACAATTTCCACACTCTGTTAATTTGTTACACTGCTGTTTTGGTTGTTCCAGGGAGCAGGAACAAAAGATAGAACTCTGATTCGGATCATGGTGTCACGCAGTGAGGTTGACCTGCTGGACATACGCGCGGAGTACAAGCGGCTGTGTGGCAGGTCCATCTACGCAGATATCACAGTAAGATTTAGAGGTTTTGTTTTCCCTCACCTGGCTTGCTTTCTGGTAGTGAGGGATTCTTACACTGAGTACTGCTGACTCTGCCAAGTGTAGCTGAGTTTGGTTTGCTGCATTTGTCAGGAGGGTAGAGGCTGAAGCACCATGGAACAGACTTGTTTTTGTATGGGAGCCAGAAGAGCTAGAGATAGGAGGGAAACCAACAGACAGCAAAGAAAGTGAAGTGTGAGAGGTTTCAGAGACCTGGATGTAAGCCTGGTCTCTGTCCCAAGCTCTGTAAGTGACCATGTAGAAAAAAAGCACTTAGTCCTACAAATAAGGAACGACGTTGCTTTATCTCCTGTGTGTTGCAAAATTTTAGAGCTTCAAATGCACTTCTGGGAGATTGCCGCCTCTTTTCCTTGAAAGTACAAGAATTTGATAATAGACTAAACTTCAGATTCTTCAGCAGTTGATCCACCCTATCACTGCTACTAGCGGCGGTAGCCAGTTGAAGGATGCCTGGCCAGCAGGGTCTTGGCAAGAGCTGGAGACGAGTAGATGGTGCCAGTTTCATTCAGCAAGCAATGAAGGTGCCTAATCTGTTAGGTCCCTATATATTCCTCTAGCTGTTGACACAGAGGAGATGCAGCTTGGTGGTGTTTGCAGGGAAACCTGGAAAGACAGGGAATCATATTGTGTGCACCAAAAAAGTCTTGATTTGTTTGTAAGTGCACAGCAGTTCTTTCAGTTCATGTATTAACAGAAACGCTTTATTTTGCAAATTGCACTTTATGTCTGTGTAGGATTTATTCTGCCCTTTGAGGCATCTCTTTCTCACTATTAATTTTGATCAATGAAAACAAAAAAAAATCATGGATAAGTACACCGGCTCTGAGATGAGATAAATACTGCCCTGTTAAAGGACTGGCAAGCCTCATCAGCCAAGTCCACGAATGTACACGTTTGCATGTGTGTCCATAGTGGCTTTTCAGTTAAAGTTCTTTGTTGAACTTCTCCAGAATAAGCAGTTGGCTCTGTATGCCAAATTCAGTTTGTTGAAGAAATACATTCTAACGGACACTTTTCATTCCATTATGGAAAGAACAGATTTTACTGACTTTTTTTTTTTAATTTAATAAGAAGTGAACACCTGCTTTCTTTCAGCTCTGGCTTCATCTCTTTTAGATGTTTGCTTGGCATTTAAGATGCTTAAACTTCATCTTCTTCTCTTTCATCCCCTTTCAGCCCCCACACCTCCAAAAAAGCAAAGAACAAGCCCTCAACTTTTCTTTTTCTGGGTTTGTTTCCAGGGTGATACTTCAGGAGACTACCGGAAAATCCTTCTCAAGTTGTGTGGTGGAAATGACTAAATGGATCTTTCAGCTTCTCTTCACCACACACATACACACACACACAAAAAAAGGCTGTATTTTCATATTTTTACTGTTTTTTCCCAAAAGTAGGTATGTTATGACCTGTTTCTCTGAAAGCAATTCCATTTTCAAAGATAATATTGCATATCTCTTCCTTCCAAAAAAAAAAAAAAAAAAGTAAATATTTACAAAAAANAGCAAAAAAAAAAAAAAAAAAAAAGGTAATAATTGCAAAAAACCACACAAAAAATCAAACTCGTGTACCATCTGCTCAGCATTCTTTATACTATCCTCTGCAATCCATGAATGACAGATTATTTTTCTGCTTATATTATTGTGCTGAAATTATTGTTTTCTGGAGTGAAAATCACAGTTGTATGATTTGAGGTTTTATTTTTTACAAACATGCCATTTCATTGCCAGTTTTATATATATTGTATGCAGAAATGTTTTCATACTAATGCTGATATGTGGAGAGAGCAGCCTTCAGGTTTTGTGTCCAGTTAAGACTGTTTTAAAGAAGTTTTGCCGAGTTCTGTTTTCTTTGCTGATTGTCTGTTTTTTAAGTTGTGTTCCGCATTGCATTCTCACTAGGACAGCTGTCACAAGGCAGTAGTAACGTTGACAGGAGAAAAGGTTCTGTAGTTAATGTTTTTCAGATTTTGGACTGTGCCTTATATATATGTACCTAAGACGAGATTATAAAATTAAATCATCTTCTAACGCTTTGCAGACTGTGCTTTTTGGTGTTCATGTTGATGATCTTCAGTTTGTCATTCTCAAAATGAAAATATAAAAATAGAAATGTAAAAAAAAAAAAACGAAGAGATGGCATGGAGCCGGGTCAGTGAAAAGAGATTGCACATTCTTGATTAATAAGCAAACTCCTTCCCTCACTACACACATCTGAGTACGCACAGCTTTCTGTGAAGGTCAGGCAGGTCCTTTTTCCTAGAAGAAGCTGTGCTGCTTGTCATGGAAGAATCTTGATATTGTTTAGTGGGGAGCAAAGCTTATGTGAGGTGAACAGGTAAGTAGAAAGGAACTTGAAACATTTTTCTTGTTTGAAATAAAGGATATGCTTTTTCTGTCTGAAACCCTTCA
>VXAV01004184.1:675562-703741 GCA_013399715.1 Alectura lathami
TGGTAGGCTACTTAGACCTCCTTCAGGCTAAACATTCCCAACTTATCTGTGTACCTAATAGATCTAGCTCCTTGGTTGGCTGGCTTATTTGTTTTCTTCCCCTCTCTTTAATGGTGATTGTAACACGGTGTCCAGAATGGGACCCAGCATTTCAGTTGAGGCCTTAGCTGCCCTGAGCTCAGTGACTGAATTGCTTCTCATCTGGTGTGGAAAAAATAGTGACATACTTGGCAATAGCACATGGCAGCGCTCTTATTGACTTAGATTACGTGCTACTAGATACTTACCATCAAAAATATCTATCAGCGGGGTTCCTGGGGCGAGGGGGATGTTTGATGTTGTCTCGCTGACAATGCTGAGGAGTGACTTGACTTCTGATTCTAGATGCTCCACTGTTTTTATTACCTTCTAATGAAAACAAGGAGACAAATGGAGAATGGGGTGATCAAAGGGTCAGGAGGTAAGAATTGTACCAGATGTTAGTGCAAGAGGACATTCCTTGTCCCATTCTAACAGCTAACTGAATTTATATTGCGCATTGCAGTTGTAAGCATTGCTTGTGTTGTGCTGGCCTCTAGTGGCACGAAGCAATAGAACTTATTTGGCAAGACTTCGATTACAGCACCTCTTTATCATCAACCATAACTTGACTTCTTAGAGGGAGATTTACTTGAATTTGTTTTTAATTCTCTCTTATTTCTCAGCCATCATATCCACAGAAAGAATCACCGGGGCAGATGAGAGGGGCTGGTGGAGTAGAAAGAAAAGTGTTAGTGCTAGAGCTGGAGAAGGGTGGCGTTGCTGTTTGAGAACCAGCAGAATGCAGTTTGGCAGCCTCTCAGCTGGGCGTGGTTAGCGCTGGACGAGTGTCTTGTGGGTGCTTAAGACCCTGGGGAAAAACAGTTAAACCTTCCAGCTTCCCTAGCATCCCAATCACATCTCAGTGTTTTTTACCAGCCTTTTACTGAAGGGCTGGAACGGTGGACTGATGAACGTGGGAAGTCCGTGGGCTTCAGGCTAACTTTACGAGTACCAGCTCTGAGATTGGTTTGTGAAGGGCACAGTTCTGAATGTTTTGGAGGCAGATAGTTCAATGACCGGCTAATCAGCTGTTTGGAATTCATCACAATGGTATGTTTCTGGTAATGATGGTTTCATGGACAGTTACACACCATGACATCAGAAAAAAATAGTCAGGCCTTGAATCCCATCTTACAGATTCAAGAGGGAACAGTGGCTAGAAGCATTATTCCTCTTTCTTTTGTCGAAAGATTGGAGCAGAGGTCTGGTGCAGTGCAGGAGCCAAGGCAGTACCTCTTACCTCTTCAATAATATCTAAGCGTTCGTGCATTGTATCGTGTTCGTGACACCAGCTTCCTCTTCCCAAACTTCCAGGAAACACACTGTCAGGGTCAGCAGCAGCTGCAAAAACAGACACAGTTAAATTAATTTTTAACAACAATGCTTACCTTTCTGACTTCTGAGGTTGTATTTGGCATGCTAAAGAGCATTGTTTATTAAGCAAAATGTAGCCTGTGCTAGGTAGAAATTGCCCAATAAAGAGAGGTGTACGCACCTACTGTGAATGTCTCCTGGTGGTGTGCACATAGTCAAGGTTGTTTGGGACAAGCTGCTTTCTTGTTGACGGTTTGTTTACTGTGTTTGTGTTTTACACAGCCTATTTCCCCTTCTTGCATAGGGTAAGTTAATAGGCTCCCAGGGCTCTGTCTCCACAGGTGTAAAACCTAAGCGATAGGAAGGTCAGCCTTGCATACCAGTTCCTCCTGGACTTTCTTCAGAGGCAGCCGGCATGGTAAAACTCTGAAGAACAGCTGTGTTTGCCCACTTATACCCTGGATGCATACAAGCTGGTGATCGCGCTGTGCAGAAACTTGTCCGTTAACTGTCTAATTTTGCAATGGGAGGTGAAGCCATGGAAATGTGTGCAGCCAGTGCCATTTGCTGACCAAGTCGCTCAGTAAGAGCCACACAGCTCTGTCAGCCACCTGTGCTTACAACTCCGTACGCATGAGCTGTTGCTCTTTGGCCATGTCGTTCTGCTGGCTGTATTCCATGAAGAGGCACCAACTGCAGCTGCTCATGCTTTAGTGGAGCCAGTTTCCTGCTCGTAACTTTTGTGCAACATCCGGTAACTTTTGGTTTTTAATACACATGTACAGAACAGGAACAGATTATTTTAGAGCCCACTAGAGTGGCAGCATACCTTGTGTTATGCTGTTAAGTCCTATTCTTGTTTGAGACCTGCAGGGGCTGTAATACTACGAAAGCAGCAGCAACTTGTTCTGTTTGCTTGTAATGAAGAGAAACAGAGGAAACTGAGCTTGTGTTGTGATGAACACTTAGACACATAAGAGGAGCAACTACAACTGTTTCCAGCAGTGTTGTGGGGGAGCAGTGATTTAGACCTGATGCAGTGCTTCATCGCAAGCCTAGACTTTGGGTGTGTGTTACATGATGGCAGATGTGTTGGTGAGGGCTGTAGCCATGGCAGTTTGATGGTGTACTGTGAGCTGGAATGGAATGCTTGAGGGTGGAGGGCAGGGAGGAGAAGATTAAAATGTGACCTGAGGTACTAGGTGTGGTGTTATTTAAAAATAGCTTTGGCAGAGTTTTAGAGAGCATGTTTGGTTGTTTATTTGTAGGCTGGTTTGGTTTGTATTTTGTTGTGCGCTCACCAGGAGGTGGTGCTGCTAGGACAGAATCCCGAAGAATTACTCTGCCTGTTTAATACTTGCAAAACATTTGAAATATGGCAGGTACTTTTGAAGGCAGCTGTTTCGCAGTTGCCTTTTTTGTTGTTTTCTTTTTGTTGATGTTTTGGGAGTATTGTTAGCAGTCAATTGAACCATGCTCCCAAAATGTTGCTTATTTACATGTTTGTTTTTGTTTTCTTTTTCTTCTATCATAGCTGGAACAACATGGAAATGCTGAAATTTTCTGTCAGAAATGGAGGTTATAAAACAATTGGCAGTCTTTCTCTACAAACATTCTCTGTTCCAGTAACTGGGTAATTACAAGATTAGCTCTGTTTCACTGTCAGAGATTAATAGGATTTCTTCCTTTCCAGTATTCCCAGCTGTAACTCTGTGTCACACCTGATTCAGCAGCATGCTGAACTACTGCCCATCGTGTCAAAGGGCGAGTGGAGGGCCAGCACCAGTCATATGCGTTTGGTCAAGGAGCTTTTGGCTTTTTTGCCATAAGCAAGGAGCTTTTTTGTCATAAGTTACACGCCAGCCTTCTTTAGTTTGGTCCATTTCTTAGACATGGAAAGTGCAAGAGAGTTAATGCTGGCTAGCTGCAGTCAGTGCTGGCCACTTCTCTTTCTGTGATTGTGCATCATGTATTGTGCTGATCCGTAGAAGAAAACCCAGAGTTCTGCCTTTGGTGAAGCAGAGGTAGCTGTTTGTCCTGCCCAAATAAGGGTCTTCCCCAGCGACTATGGCCTTTCCAAACTGCCAGGTGGTACGCAGCATAGCTGTTGGCACTGTGCAGGGGCTGCTTTCACCTTTTTCCTGATACAGGACCTTAAATCCTCTAAGGAACTCTTAGAACGCAAGTGTTATGATGATGTCTTACCCGAAATGCCGCTTCAATCATTGCTTTGGCTGTGTTAGAGTCTTCTGTTGTGCACAAACAACTCCATCAAGCTGCACAGCCTGACTGCTACTGTGAGCAGGTGTGCATAGATGGAGAGGTTAGGTTTGATGGATGACTGACTGGTTTGAAGCAGGACATGCTGGGATAGGTACATAAAGCCCCTGTAAAGCTGTTGCATCTCACTGTGAGGTTAGCAAAACATGGGACAGCTTTGTGTACTTGTGCGCAGCTAGAGAACTCGGGAGAGAAGCTGCTGGGAAATGCAGGTGAGGGTGCTCAGTTCTTTGGGTGCTTGGTTCCTCTCCTCTGATGTAGAAAAAGACAAGTTTCTTGCAGTGAGGGTGCATTGCTATTTATAAACTGTAGTGGGCTTGTTGAAGTAGGAAGGAGTCTCTTGTCTTGGTTTGATAGACCCATAATCACAGGACTAATGCTGTCACTAAACAACTTGACAAATGGTCCAGGCCTAGGTGTGTGAAAAAACATCTGACAGTTGTTGTTAGTGAGTGATAAGAGTTAGGAGAAAGTCTATTTTGCAACCAAAATGTTTCTAGTTCTCAGGTTTCATGGTGTGGAGCTGTCTGACCCAGAAGAAACCCTGTCAGGCAGGGCCTGGTTAGCAGCTTTCATACCGGAGCAGAGGTGCTCTGGTGCTTGTGATGCCCTTCGCAGCCATGCCGGTGGTCGGCGTAATTCCCAGTGTTCTGCTGTCCTCACAGCTTTGGCTTGAGGCTCTGGCTGCTGGAAACCTGGCTGTTATTTTGTCAACCCACAGCTTTTATCTCTGGGATGGGCTGCTCGCAGGACACATCCGGCCCATTGTAATGCGGCATGGATCTCGGTCACAGTGGTGACGTATGTTTCCTCTTCTACCCGTGAACTTCTTCATATAATCATTATCTGCCAGTATCTGAATTCTAGATATATGCATACGCCTGCTCTCTCACTAAATATAAAATGCATATACAGTTACTGAACAGCTTTATCTGTACATATACACACAAATCTATGTAAGTATATATATATGTCAGAATAGATATCTATGTAGTCTGATATATAGTGATAGGAGAAGGGTAAATGGCTTTAAACTAAAAGAAGGAAGATTTTGCTTAGATATTAGGAGGAAATTTTTACTCAGAGGGGGGTGAGGCCCTGGCACAGGCTGCCCAGAGCTGCTGAGGGTGCCCCATCCCTGGAGGTGCCCAAGGCCAGGCTGGATGGGCCCTGGGCAGCCTGATCCAGTGGGTGGCAGCCAGCCCACGGCAGGGGTTGGGACTGGGTGGGCTTTAACGTCCCTTCCAACCCAAGGCGTTCTGTGGTTCTGTGATATATCTGTGTGTACATATATTATACCCAAGCACATGTAAACATGCACTTCTTGCTGAAGGTAGTGTCAAAATTCAGAGCCTAATAAAATTTAATACAAGAAAGCTTTTTTTGCTCCCCCTGTCTAGTCCCAGATCATTAGTGCTACATAGAAGTAAACTCTTGTCCACATACCTGTGTCACAAGACACCTCATAGGAAGAGAAAAAGTGAAAATATAAATATAAGCTGGAACAAGACAATTCAGACTAAGATGCAATTTTTTTAAATTAGCCAATGGATCAATTTAGTAATGGAAGTGCCCTCTGCATTACTTGTACTGCATTACAGGTCGGACTGGAGTTACAGGCTTGCTACAGAAATTACTGGGTTGGATTCTCTGGGCTGTGTTATGGAGAAGGTCAAGCTAAGTGACCATAATGTTCCTTTTGTCTAAAAGTCTATAAAACTTTCACATCATTCTATGATCATTCTATTGTGGTTTCAATAATAAACTAAGAGTTCATGTTGCCCTCAGTAGGGAGGGAGAGGTAAAGCAAAGCAGACCACAGGCCAAATGAAAGACAAGTGAGACTGAAACAGGAACCAGATGGCAAGTAAAGCCTGAAATCAGTGTATCTTTAACTGGACATAGAAGAACTGGGCTGTGGCTAGAACACTGCCTCATGCTTAGCTGTGATTTAAGCACCTTTGAACTCCTCCTAGAGTTCAAAACAGTTGCTTAAAAATAATGGGCATCTTGTCTTCAATGATTGCAGTGAAGACTGCAGAAACTGTAATTAAGATGTAAAAATCATTTTTTAGCTGCAACGTGTTCTGGTTGTAGTGTGCCTCGCTTCTGCGTGTGGAATATACAAAATCAGAAATGAGAGTTGGCAGAAACTGTACCTGAGTAGGAGATGGCTGCAAGGTATTTCTGTATAAAGCCATTTCCTTTGGATGAAGTTTTTAAGATCATGATTAATGCCATTCTCCTTTCACGATGGATCTCAGCTCTCATTTGCACAGCAGTGACACTGATGTCCCCACTGATGGCCGTAAGGGCCAGGGATGGTTAGTGCTACCAGTCTGAATTACAGTCTGAATACTGCTCTGAATTTCAGGCACAGCAAAACCTGGTGCCCCTGCTATGGCTGCTTGAAGGAAGCAGAACTACTCCTTTAAAAACTACTTTTACGTGTTCCTGTATGTGTGATTGTAAGAAGCAAATAAGTCTTGTATATTTTTAGTTAAAGGAAGGAAGATAACAACAAAATGTTCCTGTGTTGTTTTGGAATATGTTTCCAACATGCTGATCTTCTGAACAAGCAGCTAGGGAATGACTTCTTGTGCTCACTGCTGCAATGGAAAGTGGCTACAGGAAATCACAGTGAACAGATGAGCTATGTAGCTTGCAGGTAGGTTACTCTAATACATTCTGTACCTGAGGATATTCTGATATTTTGGCCTGCAAACAAGAGTTAGCCTTTATTATATATTTATATCTGTATATATATACATTTGGTTTTGAAAGTAAGGCAAAGAGTTAGGATGATTATAGCTGGTAGCTATACAGGAGATGCCTGTGTTTGGGGAAGAGGATGAGCCACTTTAGGAAGAAGAGGAACAATGTTGTGACGTATGTAAAGAATGTAAGTTATGTAGAATGGGTGAGCTTAAGGCTGGTTTGAGAATGGAGGAGGTGAGATAGGTGAATACTTGATGCCACCATAAATTTGAAGGTGACCACAGGTATCTGGGGATAAAGAGTTGTTCAACTTTCAAGGATGTGGCTTTGGGCTGAGTTTAGTAATAGGAGCTATGATCACGGGGAGCAGGGTGTGAGGTGAGTCTGTGACTGCTAGTCAGGTCTGTGGTAGTATGGTTTGCATATGAGTAAGTTTTGGCAGTAGAAAGAAATATGATAGTACAATGACAGACGATCCTTGTAGTTCTGTCCTAATACTAAAAAAAATGTTAAGAACTTGACTGAAGATACGTTTTCCTCTGGCGGATGTTGCATGTGTACTGCAACAGCTCAGGAAGTAGAGTAATGACATACACATAGGCATCCTAGATCCCAGTATTCATGGCTGAGACCCACAGCTGCCTCCCCCAGAGTAGATCAGATGGATGAATACAGCCGGTGCAGATGAGCAGCAGGAGTGCTGTATTTCAAGACCCCTGACTTTGTTGGAATTTGAGAACTGCCTTTGCTTTATACATTGAGGTTACAAATTCATTCCTATATTCAAATGCCTCATGTTCTTAAGAATGACACCTGCACCAGGGTACACTTCATTGTGACAAACTTTCATTATTCTTCCTTACTGAAGTTCAAAGGTGAGCATTCGTGAAGACTTTTCCTTGAACTGGAGATGGTAATGGCTGTAGTTTTCTACAAGGACAGAAAATACCTCTGACATGAGGTGTAGATTAAACCACTGCTGGTTTATTACCAGAAAAACATAAGTCAGGCTGGTTTCAGATGGCTGAGTAGAGAAAAAACATTACCTAAAACTTGATTTACTGTTGCTTGTAGTTAAGACAAATGCACACATCACACCACAGTGTGGAGTACTGGGCAGCAGAGAGGCCCCGAGGCTCTCCCCCCAGCAGTGTGCCCAGTATTTGATTTGCTCATCTAACTGGAGCACGTCACAGCACAGCCTGTTTACCTGACTGCCTGATAGTTGTTTACCTGGGGACTCCAGGTCACCTCTCTGCCACACATAAACACACGGCAGCGGATGTGCTGCTGGGATGTTGCACCCTGTACAATAATTCGCCCGGAGCTTTTTGTAAGAATGGAAATGTGTGTAAATGGGGCAGGTATTGCATGGCCCAGTGCACATGGCTGTATTAAATGCTATGTTTTAGCAGTAGCAGCACCCCACAAACTAACCCAGCAACAGCAGCAAGGAATGAAAAACTGCGACCATTAGGTGGGAGCATGTGATTAATCCAACTGGGCACCCACAGTAGCCTCACATCTTGAGCTGCTTGAAGGCTGAGCTCTGTAAACATGAAATTGTTCCTATTAATGGTTGAATTAAAACATAGGTTCTACTTTGGCCAACCCCAAACTGCTTTTAAGAGGAACTGTTGCCAAACAGAACAGGAAAAAATAACAGATGAATCACAGGAGTGGGAGGGTGGTCAGGGGAAGGATCTGTAATGAAATCAGAAGTTAGGTTCCCCATCTCTAAAGTAGCAAAGGGAGAGCAGGGGTGAGTTTCTCAAGCCTGACAGCCAGATAGGATATACACCTGGCTGTGACATATGTAAGTTCAAATCCTTCCTCAGCCTGACTTCAACAAACAAGTCTAGAACCAGTATGGACCATTGATTCCCACCTTCCAGGAAAAGGAAGGTTCCCTTTTCTGCCTCTCTGTGGCAAGGGCTGTTCTGAGACTGGGGCTCTTTTTTTTTTTTTTTTTTTTCCTTTTTTTTTTTTTTTTTAAGCACCTTTTGAGCCTTACCTAAAATACTCTACTGAGAGACTGAAAGCGATTCCTTAGCTGTTTAGCTACCACTGGCATAATACTGGGTACTAGTCTCCGCTGCAGTTGTTATTCACATGCTATTTTATTTGGCTAAGTCTTATCTGAGTTTGCTAATGATTTCAGCTTAAACAAAACCATATTTTGGGGGAATAAACAAAAACAGCTTTCCAGCAGTACTTGCGGGGTAAGAACAAGTCAGAGTGCCGTTGCTGGAACTGAGAGTTCAGTTCATCACTGTTAAATGTTACAAAGCCAGTTGTGTGGGAAGGAGACAGGACAAGGATGAGTGACCAGGACGTGGGGGCAGAAGGGATAAAACGGTTGTTTGGGAAGTGTTTTGATTGTAATGGAAACTCACTACTCTGCCATGAAATACAAACTGTGTGTTGTCAAGCAGTCTGAGCAGAGGGAAAATGATGCTGGGCCTCAGCTAGCAGAAAAACACATAATACAAACAGGCTGTGAAGCCAGGTTTGTGGTAGCGCAGGGACTATAAATCCCTGAACTAGCTAAGCAGAATAGCTTTCAGTCACACTATCAGCTGAAACATGATTATAGGTTATGCTAGTGCCAGAGCTGCTCTTACTAAAAGTAACATTTAGGTGCCGGTTTGTCAGGTGCTGTGTGTTTATACTTCGTACTCCCCAGGTATTTGAAGAAGGCATTGTGAGCCTCAGAAATCTCAGGAGAAAGTATTCCAGAGCAGAAGGGAAAAAACTACAGCACTGCCAGCAGCAAATCTAAAAAGAAGAGCTTGAATAAAGGAGAATCTTCCTCTTTTTGCCTTGAACTATGATCTCCCTTCTGGGTGGATTAGTGTGCATGTTGTTAAGGCTCTATAGCAGTAGTATGGAGATGTAGGGCACTGGATGTGGATGCAGCATGTGAATGTGGCTGTAAATTTCTGAGAGTACAATGATAGTGTCTCCCATGAGTAGTGAAAAATCTCTGACAAAGCAGTATGCCTTTAGGATGGACTTAATAGCACAAAATTGGGGTTTTTCCTGTTTGGGAGAAAAAAAAAAAAAAAAAAAAAAAAAAAAACGAAAACACTATATTCCAACAGAATTCTGACACATACATATGCCATCTTGATATAAAACCCATACAGGAAGCAATTCTTTATCATCCCCTCCCGCCCCATGCAAAGGCTTTCACCATGCTACACATTCCGCTTTCCAAGCTTGTAATCACTCACCGAAGAGGTCCTGCTGCTGCAGGACTACAGCAAGCACCAGCGCCCAGATGAAAAGCATGGTCCCAAACGCCCCGCTCCGCTGTAGTCCTGGTGGAGAGCACGGCAGGCTCCCTCCGCGGCTGTACACAGACTCCTCCGTCTGTCCGTCCCGCCGTTTGTGCTGAGGTTTAGCCAGAGCTACGAGGAAATATGCCCAGGCTGAGCCAAGACTCTCAAGCTGTGCTTTTTTATTTCCCTCCCTTTAAAAAACACCCTTCCAGCTCCACAAAAAGTGCAGTTACCCAGGCAAGCTGGCAGTGGTCCAAGCTGCCCAAAGTTTTTACCCTGTATTTATTTATGCAGCTCACAACTGGAATGTGCTGAAGAGTTTTGAATCCTGTAAACACAGCAAGCAGGGCAAGAAAAGGAGGAGAGAGGAGGAAGGGGTGCTGGATGTTTCTTTCCCTGTAGGATTTCATTTAGGGTGGGGAAAGCAGGAGCAGTGGAATACACAGTATCTTTAGGGTAGTGAGAAATCAGGGTTTTTACATTATTTGTCCATTTGTAAAACTGCAGAAAAATCTCTTTTGGACAGGTGAAAGTTCTGCTGGGCTGAGTGCGGCAGCCTTGTGGTGCTCCCAAGGAGCCTTCTGAGCTCTTGGGAAGGTGTTAGAAATAGGTTAGATATGGTAACATCATCTGCAAAACTAGCACTGCTGATGGTATTCTGACCTCGTGTTTGGTTTTCAGCAGGTCCTTAATTAAGTGTTAAATGTTTGTCGTGAGAGTGCATGGGTGCTGACTGGATAAGGGTTAGCGCATGTCATGAGGTGTGTGTGGAGACAGACCTCCAGCCCTGAGTCTGCCAGAAGTTCCTGGCACAGCCTTGGTCACCTTTTTCCCAGTTTGCAGGCCTTTAGTTTCTACTTTTGAAGGAAAATTACTAATTAACTCATCTAAAAAAGTAGAAATAATAATAATAAATGTTTGTCAAGTGTTTTGTGGTGCTTGTAGTGCTTACATTTCCGTGCAAATTTTTGTATTTTAGTGAGGAATAGTTATCACCAAACAAGTTAGGAATTCATTGCAAAGCTGATGTGTAACAAAGGGCTGTGCATGCTGATGTGGTAGGCGATGACGGCTGAAGCGAGAGGTCACCTGTGCCTACGACAATGTCTGTTCTGAGACTACTGGAGAAGTAGAAGTAGAAGTAAATAGACTGAGGAAATGCAGACTCTGTGCTAGTGATTTCTTTACAGTCACGGTGTTGACCTGCAGGGGAGAGAGCCCTGTGCTGTTTTGGAGACGGGAGATGCAGGGGCAGAGGAGCATTTATGGCTGGTTCCTGCTCTCTGAGTGTGTTTGTCCTTTACCTTTGTCCTTACACTAAGTGCCTTTCTCAGGCAGAGTTCCGCATCATGTTCTCTAGCAAAGAGAGCCAGTTCATGGAGGATTTTCTGTGTGCTTTCTGCCATACTCTACACTACACTATTAAAAAGCATTCAACATTCATTGAGTTGGTTTTCCCTCGATGCTATAAAAACTTTAAAAAAAAATTTTGAAACTGCCATTCCAGACCACCAGTGCTGAGGTCCGCTTACAGCATATTTCCTTGAGGTTCCTGCTGAATTCAGCTCAGGCTCCTGAAACAGTTCAGTTCTTCCAAGACAATTCTCTCTTATTTATCAACAGCATTATGTCTGACCATCAGGAGGTGCTGGGCTGGTACCCATAGAGATATAAACCAAATAGTGAGGCTTCGCTCTCATATGGCACTCTTCAGGTTGTCTCTGTACTCAGAGAGAAGCTCCTTCTTCTGCAGGGAAATGCAGCCAGAAGGAACACGTAGGCCAAGTAAAGTTCTTGTTTTCAGTAGGACTACCTGCCCAAAGCACTTTGATCTTGGGTCATTTCCTAAGATTACTTTTGTTATTCATAAGTACTCAGAATGAAGCTGGAGATGAAAAGCTCTTAACTAGCAACATGAAGAACAAGAAATTCAGGGTGTGTGAAGAAATCATTAAATTGCAAAGTAGATTTTTCAGTGCAGGGCAGAAGATTTGGGAGCAGCAGAAAGAATATGATATGTACAAACATATTTGTCTTCTGCAAAGTTAGTAACTGATTACCATCAGAGAAAGCATTCTGCAGCACATTCATCTTGGAAATGTCCATATATGAGAATATAATGAGATCATATGAATATAGGTTTGCACAAAATCCAGCTGTTGAGATGTTCCCAAGACACCAGCAGCCAAAGAAAGCATACCAGTGAACAGGGATGGGAATTTCTGCCAGCAGGCAGTCTGGCGAGAGGGAGAGCAAACACACTGATTAAGTCTATTTTGGGAGTGTTGTGGGGGGGTATTTTTTGTGGGTTTTTTTTTTTTTTCAGCCTTTCTGCATCATTTTCTTGGACTTGACAAATGCTTGGCAAAAGCATTAAATAAGTGCACAGAGGTACCACTGAATGTGTGGGGAGGAAGAACAGAATAAATAAAGGCCATGTGTCATCAAAGGATGTATGTGCCACGAGAAAGAAGATCGTCTCTCTCTTGGGTATGAAATCCTGCAGCGTGGACTGGCAGGGGAACAGAGCTGAGCGTAAACTTGGCAAAGACTGGAGAACAATACGCTGCAGTCCCTCAGGACTTCAAGTGGAACAGAGAGAAAATTAAGAGGAGATTACTTCTAGGAACAAAAATTCAGTAGAAAACCTGTCCTTTGTAGGGACAGTGCCTTACACTGAGGAGAAGAAAATGAAAGAGAATGATCTCTGTCCTGGATTTAACAGAGGGATGATGAAATCAGTGCAAGGTTACTGTGGATGTGCCCCTGGGAGATGTGTGCCCTTTACAGTCTGTGGAGATTCCTTAGACTCTCGATATAAATGTGCTAGCTGCTCATGACCAGAAGTTCTTTCTACCTGGAGGTTGTTGAATACCTTGTGTAAAATGGGGCTTGGTTCATGATTTTTCTGGAAGAGGTGAATTATTTTCACCCTCTAAATTTACTCAGTTCCTGGCTTCTGGACTGAAGTGATAATCGAATATATGTGAAAGAAGAATTTGTTGCCTGGAGAGTTTGATTTCCAAAGAATGGGTATGCAGCTTGTCACCTGCTTTCAGGGGAAGCAGAAGCTTGCTTTGCAATGAGTGCATCTGTTTGGTGAACAAATAGAAGGCGTCTTGGGGTGGTGATTTCACCAGAATAAAATAGACATTGCCATTTAAAGCTTTCACTAGTGGTAACTCTTAGCACCACATCCCCAGCAGTCTCCACTGAGCCTCCACATCTCTGTTATTCATGGGGCTGTAGGTCTTGTGGGCTGCTGCCTTCAAGGTGTGAATGCCTTCAGGTTCTGTTCCAATGCAGTCCCCTCTTCAATCTGTTGTCTGTCAACTTGAATTGACAATTATGACCTTGATTTGCAAGGCATGACAAAAAGTGTGATGTTCTCCTCTCATCATAAAGGCACAATCTTTGATTCTGTTTTAAAAGAAACACACGGTTGATATTATGAGGTTCTGTCAAGATCAGCTCCGTCTCTAACTGAACCCTCCGTGGAGAAGTTTAACAAATGTTTGTGTCACGGAGCAGACAACTCATCCAGCTTTCTTCAAAACAATACATTTTGTACTCCGCCTAAAGCCAGCAGTGAGTCAGCTACTGGAGTCGATTCTCTTGTGTCATCTTGGTGCCAGCACACTAAGCTGGATTCTCTTCGCCAGCATTAGGTAAGCAGCTGATGGCTTCAGGCTGTCTCGCATCTGTGACTTCAGCTTCCCGAGCAATTATCTGCAAGAAAACTGAATCACAAAACTGACGGAAAAGGTGAGTCACACGGAATATTAGTAAGTGATGTCTTACTGATTGTTTTGTATTTTTAACCAGTAGTTGAATCCTTTCATGTGACAGATTTCATGCATTTTACAAAGCCTGGCCATGCCTCAGAAACCCCTGTCAAACATGCTATGAAGTGTGCCTGCTCACTTTAGAGAATTGAAAACTTCGCCCTAACAAAGCTGGTTTAACTATACTCTCAGCTAAATTAATGAATCAGGAATAGACTCTTGACTCCTGACGTTGTATTGCACACAAGGGACTCTGATAATACATGCTGTATTTTTTATTAGAGAAGGCTGCATGCCTTTGCTGTTGCAATTTTGCATCCACCCATTTGAGTCACATAAAAAATGTGACATAGGTCTGTGAGTCCATAGCTGATAATACTCCCTAGAAAATAATACTCATGGGGGAAGTACTTGGTTATTCTCAAATTAGAATTACTCAGCTAGTGTCTTTAGCAGGTCAATATTGCACACCACACCAATTAAAGGAGTTAAAGACTTGAAACAAGGCCAACATTCTCATTCTGTGAAGGAGTAACTAATACCTGAGAAGGTGTTCATCTGTTGACTAGCACCTTGCTGAGCACAAGTCATGACAAACTGTAGTAAAGCAGAGGTCAGTGTTACTTAACACCTGCATACCTTTCTCCATTAGGTAGCTCATCAGCTGTGTACATGAAGCCCTTGAATACAGGCAATATTTACCACGTGAGGTGGTGATATTTAATGAAACAGCTGGGAATAAATTCCATTTTGGATTAATAGTGAGGCAGTTCTCATTTTTGCCTTAATTATTACAAGGTCATGGACAGATGCAAAAGAAAGAATGGCTTGCCAGAGAGAGAAGCCAAGCTAATCTCTTCACTGTCGTTCCCTGGACATTTGCAGTACATGTATAATTTTGCAGTTGATGTTGTAAAAACCCCAGATTAAGACCCCTCTTAAAATGAATGTGCTGTAGGAAATAGGATACTAGCAGGATGTCAGTAGATCTTTATTACATGTCCCATCTTTAGCTGCAATTTTTCCTCAAGCTTGTTTCCAACACATGCTTCTAGGTACAGACTGAATAAGAGCATTGTATGAATTTTTTTTATCCTGCTGCTTGCATAGTTAATCATATAGCGGATTCTGGCCAGCAAGATTCCCAAACACTACAGTTAGCTATTACTGCATGGTACTGGCTTCTCACCTCTTTAATTCCAGCTGCAAAACATCATTAAAAGACAATTTAAATACTTACATAATGCTCCTATTTAATAAGAGAATTTGTTGTATTTGCCATAGGGAAATTTTGTAATCATGAATGGGAAGGGAAGTGTTCATGAAGCAATTTCTATTAGAAGTTGATCCATGGTACTAAAAGCTGTGTGAGACTATGAACAAATAGATTAACAAGATTAGCATTCACCACAAGCTCTAGAGTCAGGGCATTAACTCACATTGTTGGAAAACAGATGTGAACTCTGGATTCCTGTCTTCCACCCTTTATTATGATTTTTTTCTAATGAGATCCTTGAAGGGTGATCAGTTCCATCTGTTTTTTTTTGGGGGGAGGGATTGGGGGCTGGTAGTAGTTACACCTGTTACTAGTTTGCTGCATCTGCATGGGTGTTCTAGTTAGTGCTAAGGACAAAATAAATAAGAATGAGAATTAAGTAAGTACTTGCAGGAAATCAGCATAGCACTGATGCTGTTTCTGATGGCAGGGTTCAGGACAGCCTATCGTGTTTTAAGAGATCAGTTGGATCTGTGTGTAATAAAATATCTGTAACAGTATGCTGTCCAGATGTAATAAAATGTATAGTTTTGCTTTAAATGATCCAGTTAAACTGTTCTTTAATTCAGACCTGCTACTGGAACTCATTGTAAGAACAACAGAAATATTATTTCCTAATTCACGTATTCATCTATGCCATTTTGTGCTTTTCTGTAAGTGCTTCCTAGTTTTTCCTTCTAGGATACTAGTTTTTACCAGCTACAGTGGTGACTATCTTAGGCCTCTTCTAATTAATGCTGAGAAGAGAGGAAGCAGAATATTAGAGGATAAAATACATGGAAGGAGAACGAAGGGCTAATTGCATGTGTTCAAGGAATAAGAAGCATCAGAAGTGAGGACAGAGGAGTCACGTGAGTCGCTATAAATAATTCCAAGGTAATCTGTTCTCTTTAAACTTTATCACTGGGAAGGTAAATTACAAGAAGCTGATAGGACAAGAGTTGGGTTTGAACTGAGAAGAAATGACACCAGGCAGGGTGCAGAAAGCGTTCCACTGATGGAGGCAAACAGATGTCATGCCAAGACCAGGCAGTAACCGCTGGGAGGGACTGGATGGTGCAGCCTGGGGGGGGCAGCGGGCAGAGAGGCTGGGCCAAGGCCGAGCCATGGATGAGGCCATCAGCAGCAGCTGGGCAGAGGGGAGCAGTGCTGTGAGCGGCCGGTGCTGGGCAGACGGCCCTGGCAGCAGGAGCAGGGAGGCGAGGCGGCATCGGCAGGGGCCTGCTGCCTCACGAGTGGTGGGACAGCCAGGTGAGCCAGTTCTGGGCCCCAGGAGCTGCTCTGCTCCGCTCCCTCTCTCTGCCCCTGTCTTCTGCTCAGGCTTTTGATTCCTTCTGATCTTCCCACAACTGCGCTCGTTGAAGCTGAGATCTGGGCTGGGTGAGCTGATTTCAAGCACAGCGTGAGCTGCAACCTAGAGCTTAGCGTTGTAATTAGACACAGCGGGGGGGGAGGGAAGAGGATTTAGATCAATGAGAGTCTAGGCTAAAGTAACAGACTCCGAGCTGTTATGTACTTGGCCTTGAGATTACTTGTGCTAACCATGAGGTGAAGGAGTTCAGCCCAACTCAGGAGCAGCGCTCCGGTGAAGGCTTTGTTGCTTTCAGCAGAACCAAGCCAGTGTCCTTCACTGCAGCTGGATGTCTAAGCAGACACATCGAAGGCTTTTTGAGCCTTTGAAAGCGTCGTTATAGGAGCTGTCTACAGACTGCGGTAAATTATAATCAGTTTGAGTAAGTCTGTAAAAACACCTTGTTTCAGATCACATCCACATGTCATTTACATGCTTGGTGATTTTTGTTACTGAACATGAAATTAATGACTACAGTAAAACTTTGGATTTATATGGTGCTGCTCTTATGTTTTACTGCTTTCCAAAACAGTGGAATGTGTTCCATTATTTGTCATGTCTGTGGTCCGCACAGACAAACTGGAATCTTGCTGCAGGGGCTCACGGTAAGGGCCGTCAGCTGGTGCACTCTTCCTCTAATGCAAACACAAGTGTGCAGCTGGTGCTTTGGAAATCTAAGAGCCTGGGATCAGTGATAGCACGAGGTACTTTGTGTTACCCAAAGATATCTAGATATCTTCACTAATTATCATTTTGCAAAGTGGATTCAGATTGTTGAATACTTTCACGCATTTGCAATGATAATTTACTGTCTGTGATACTGCATGTATTAAAATGTTATCCTCCAATTTTGGAGGATATTGATATTTTGGAAATTGAGATAAGAAGGATATCACAGAGCTAAATATCTCAAATAGCTATGCAAAATGCTTTACTGGTTCTTACCAGTTGTTGACTCCTGATAGTGAAGAGTGTGTTGTTGTTTTAGTTCAGTTGTGGGCTTTTTATTGTTTTGTTTGTCTTTCTGTTTTAATTCCAAAGCAGAAACTTTATGCTTGAGTCCTCCGTTTTTGCTCTTGTATCCATGAGTGGTCTAATTCTAAATAATATTTTTGGAAGATAAGTTTTGGACCTCAGATATAAGGTTTTACTCTTTGTCTTAATAAATATGCATTCTTTAAAATATTTACTTGATAAGCAGATAGTCTGTCCCACATTTGTAACCCTACACAGAGCACATGCAGACTGCCCTTTAGACTCTCGTGCTAGCAAACACATTCCTTGAATTCATGCCTATCCTTTCTCTCAGCCACTACGACACACATCTTGAGGAATCTGGATCTGTTAATTTCAGTCTGTTTTATCAGTCTTTTATCAGTTACCCAAAAAACAGTAACACAAAATTTCACTACCATAGCTCTGTCGCTATCTGACAAATATAAACACTGGGGGGTGAAAATCTGGCCTGCTTTAATGGTATTGATTTATGCAGAAACTGAGAAGGCAGTGAAATTAGTACGCTAAAGAAGAAAACGATGCATTTGCTACCTATTCCTTTTTACTATGATGATTGGCAATTCTTTTTGAATGGTCTATATCCATATTATTATCCACACTGATTTTTATAGTGGTTTACCACCACATTGCTGTTGCATCAATACATTGCGTAATCCTAAATTATCATTTTGGTTTTCTGTGTTGCTACTCTGAACAACTTTTTTTTTTTTTTTTGGCTTAACTGTAGACTGTATCCACCCTCTTTCCTTCTGTAACTGATCAAATTCTGTAAGGAATGTTCTGCTTTGGATAGACTATCGTTTCCCACCCATGCTGTTCTCAGTGAGGTTGGAAATGTTATTAATTTTACTTAGTGCATAGAAAAAACTTGGCTAACCTCTCAAAACGACCTCTCAAGTCCTGTAATTCAATGAAGTCTTTATTTACAATGGTAATAGCTATTTCTCCTTGCACTCTGCTAACTGAGTTCTCTTTGGTTTCAAGAGAATGAAGCACTGTTTCCCATTCTCAAGGTCTCCAGATAGTCTGTAGTTCAGATCAAATCTTCTACCATCAGTGCAAAAGGCACAGAAATGTCAATATCCTAAGACAGCTTTTTGTTGTTCATGTTAAATCTTTGGTTAGACTTACGGTCCATACTTTTAAATCCCAGCAGTTAGTGGACCAGTCCTTGGATACTTATGTAACTTGTTCATCCTCCATGTGTATTGGTCTGTAGTGATCTTGATCCTATTAATGAAGAAATGTAATGAAAATAACCTACTTCATTCCATTAGCATTTACATTTTTTCAAGAATGAGGTTATACGTAAAAGGTTTGTAGGGCCAGATATTAAAAGGTGCTATGTTGTGGGAGGCTTCTGCCAATTAGGTGCAAAACCAGAGAGAAATAAGGACATCCTGGGAACTTCAAGAGACGCTTGCAGGTAATTGATTCGGAGGCACTCAGTTTGAAAAAGGAGTTGGCAGAAAAACAGATCAGGGAAATCACTAAGGGGATGTAGCACCTTCCTGGCCATCTAGTTCAAACCCATCACTTGGTCCACTGTGATCAATGTGCTTTTTGGCGTAGGTGAAGTAGTCAGCACTGCGGGCAGTGGGTTGGATTCCCTCCCCACACCTGACTAGAAGCTCTTGGTGGCAGTGGGAAAGAGGCTGTGTGACACCCTACTGCCATGACTTTCACTGTTGGCATCCACATTATCTGTTGTAAAGCTTCCCTGACAGTCACAGTGCTCTCCTTGTGTGTGTGTGGGGGGGGGGAGAAGTCTGAAAAGGCAATGAAATCAGGAAGGAGCTGTGGACTCCATCATAAATTTTTTGTAACTCCTGTTAAGCCATGGATTACTTTGGTTCAAGTATATTAAACCTTGAATCAAAAAGCATAAAATACATATCTGGGGTGATCCTTTGCTAAACATGCCTCTAGTCACGTGTGTGTGAACTTTGCAGAAACATTGCCTTTCCAGCTATATTTGTAACAGTCTTGATACAGGAGCGTGAAGTTTGCAAACTCTCCATTTGGCCAGCCTTCTCTTCTTCTCTTACCAGAAATTCAGACACAGTTTTTGTGCTCTCCGTTGAAGAAACAAACACTGAAAAGGAAAATCAGGTCCTTGAATCTGTGTATATATATATATACAAGGGTAAATTTCAACCCTTCAAGCTGCAGAGAGTTATGAATTAGAATCTTCAAAATTCAGTAGGAGTAAGTCTCATGATTTAGTTATTCCTTTACAATAACAGGCTAACACCTAAGGTTTGTCCTTTGTTTGGTTTCTTATTAAATACTTCAGTACGGATTTGCCTCTCACTATTTGCTGGTGCTTTAGAAGTTATTAAGATAAAATCCTATATAAAAAGACCTAAAAAATATTAAGATGCAGACAAAAGGATGCGTCTCTCTATGCGAAGCTTCATGAGAAAATATTCCTACAGGAAGTTTTGAAGAAGTAAGAGAATGCTTCACTTGCGTTGCGCACTGTGCTGCGTGATACACTGGGCACAAACCGTCTTCCATGCTCTGGTGCTATCACCCTCGCTCAGGAAGTAGTGTGGTTGCAGCTGAGGGTAACTCCCACTTTGTGCAATCAAATATTAAGATTCTCTAAGGAATTCCAAAGGAACTTCTCATAAAGTTTCTGGGATTTTTTTTTTAAATAAATCTCAGGATCTGCTATTGCAATGAAAAGTTTAACTGAAGGAAAAAACTTTGCTATAAATGAATGAAATAGTTCATTTTTATGACTCTTCAATTACTCATAAGTAGGAAAAAAAATGGCTAGTTTAGGCATTGAATCTGATTTGGATGGCCTTTAGTGTTATTTCAAAGGCATACTGAAACATAAGTATTCTGATGGGAGGCTGAGCCCCTAAAAAACCTCATTTACAGGGGTATTGCCTTCTGCTGGAGAGTTCCAGGCTTTAGGCAACAGCAGCACATTTGGCACCTCCTGATAATAATTGCATTGGTAAATACACAATAAATAAATAGGAATTTCCTGGTGAAAGATATTAGGAAGAAGGAGGTGACCAGATTAAATTTCTAGATGAAGGCTGCAGAGTTATTGAAAGGGTTTAAATAACAGAGAGAGATGTCACAGCCAGAGAGAGCACATAGATGCTTAGAACACAGTGCCTGCTAAGGGTGACAAAGCCCAGCTGTCGGAGAAAGGGAAAGCCAGACTGGTGTCTGCAGCTATCGTCTCCGTGTGCAAAGGTAATGGAGGTAAATACGTAACGCGGCAGACAAAGCTTAAGAAGCTTGTAAGGACAATGAAGTTTGACAGGCTAGAATGAAAGGAAGACACATCTAATAATAGTGTATTTAACTGTTTATCTCTCATTAAGGAAATAAGCAGCTCAGAAAATGGTCGTCGTTAACTTACAGTGGTTAACAGCACTGCAGTGCCTACCAGGACTCTGTGCAGTCAGCATTTCCAGCACATGCTTATGTAAGGATTTTGAAAGGATGTTTGACGTGGGCCTAAATCCACAACACAAATTTCCATGTATCCTTTTCCCTTAATGAGCTGCTTGCTTGGTAATATTTTAGAAGGACATTGATTCAGTGCTTCACATACTTCTGTACTGAAAAATGCTTGGTGCGTTTTTTTCCCCGACTGCTTGGTCAAATGCTCCCCAAACTACTTTTACCATTGTTGCTTGGTCTACAAGTGCCAATCACAGATCTGGGCCTCATTTTTTAAGGAGCTGAATTCATGTAAAATCTTGAGCATTATTTAGTTAATAATTATTAATTAATTATTTAAAATAAGCTTCCATGCCAGCCGTGTGATCAGTTTGGTTCATATACGTTTTGTGTTCATCATTCTTCAGCAAAAACACTTGAGCAGTTCTTGCAACAGCAACTCTCTCATGTGTTTTCCACTCCCTGGAAAAGCTCTGAGCACCAGCATACAAAGTTGGACTCGACCTATTTTTTGGTTTCATGCAAGTTGTTGTGTGTTCCTCACCGTGTGATGGCCTGAATCCACCTGTGCAAGGGGAGGAAGGGAAGTATGCCCCTTTCCATAACAGTGTGTAATGTGTTTATGGTACATGGCTGAGGAGCTGGCAATGTGGGTATGGTATTACCTTAAACAGAAGGTGAGGAAGGGAGTACGTACCCACCCGCAAGAGGGGATGAGGTTAAAAGGCAGAAGAAAAGGTGATGCCTCCTTGCAGTTGTAAATGCTAGGGTGGAGCTTGCTGTGGAGCTCCCAGAAGTTAGTTTCTGTGTTGCACATATACAGATTTTTAGGTGGCTCCATCTGCAGCTTCTTCAAAGTCTGTGTTTCGTCTGCATAGTTTGCTGCAAAGGGACTGTAGGAATCCAGTAGATCAGGCTGGACTTCCAGACAAAAGAAAGCTAAGCATTGCAATATTTACTATTTTATGTTCCCTTTCCTGTCCACCATTGCATTTCAGATGTGTTGTAAGCAAAGCAATAACTGCACCCGTCTTCTCCCTTTGCTTCAAGGCACCCATGAAGCTGTCCTGAACTTCACTCTTAGGGCTGCAGGTGCTGGCAGCAGCTGACTGCCTTTTTGTCTCCTCACCTTTGGCAGCAGCACGCTGCTGGGTGGTGGCCACGTGTAGCACATGCAGCTCCACAGACTGCACATCCACTCTGTGGAAAGGGAAGGATAAAGGACTTTAGGGTGGGAGAAGCAGGAAAAAGTGGTGAATCTAGAGCTTTGTCTGTACTGAAGTCCAGGAGGATGTACCTGTCTGTCACGCCTCTGCAGGGATTCTCCAACAACATGGCTCAGAGTTTCCTGGTGTTCCCAGAAGACTAATAAACATTTTTTTTGCCTCTCCTGTATAAAGCAGTTTATTATATTAGTCAGAGTACTCTGTGGAGAGGGTTAGGTCACAGCTTGGGTTAGATTACCGTGTGCTTGTTCTCCATCTTAGAGGTTAAAATTTTGTTCTGCTATAAGCAGAGGGCAGAGAGGGCGCAGAAGGACCCTGACACCTGGGGAGGGATGCCTGGCCAGTCCCCAAGCAGCCTGCACTCCATCAGGCCTGTATGTCACAAGAGAACTGCAGAAGGACCCCCATCCCACACACAGCCATCATGTGTCTGGAAATTTTCACTGCCTTTGGTAACACACCCTTAAGGCAGTGAAGAATAGATTTGGATGTTTTCTTTTTCATAACTCACTGCATTCTTTTGCCTAGATGATCTTCTCTTTTCTGTCTATCTATATGACCTGTGCATCTCTCTCTTCTGCTACAAGGACTTCGGCCAGGAGAAAACCCGAGTGAAGTAGCCAGTCCCCCGTATCCTCAGTCGTGAATGTCTGTGTCCCGTGGTGTTGCCCTAAAGGATCTCTGCACGTGACTCAAATGCCACAGAAAGAAGTTAGCCGTTCCTTGCTACTTCTGTCTACCCAAGTGCATGCCGTTAAACCATGGGTGCTGCAGTAAGCCTAGATCATGCTCCGCAGCTCAGCGGTAAGTAAGTAAAGCTTCAAGTGTCCTGCTAACAGAACGTCACCCCAGCATAATCCAGGCCCTGACTCAAATTGACAAGGACAGGTTAGCCTCTGAAATAATCTCTTTAAATAGCAGCAGCCCTCTCTCAAAGTCACTTCCCCTCCCCCTGCCAGCGCTGGGGGGGAGCTGCTAACAGCAAGTCGCCTGCGCTCCCCATCCAGGCAGTGCAGGGCTGGCACTTCTCACAGGCAAGTCCTGCCCGCGGCCACACCGCTTTGCTTTGCACTGGGAATTACAATGAACTTTGCAGCACAGTTGATCTACTCCAGGGTGTTAAAAAACAGAACTCCCAGAGACCGCTACAGGGAAGATGAAGACTACGATCCTTTCTGGCAAAGGTTGGAGAATATTGCTGTCTGACTTAGAACTAGAGCTCTTTTCTCCCTGCAGGGGCCATGGTCAGCCCTCGGGTTCCACCCAGGGCCAGGCCTACGGACATGACCTCCCCCGGACCCCTCGTGCCTCCTTATGGTGTCGTAGTTGGAGTTTTGCTTCACCTCGTTGTTTATTTAGTCGCTGTGCTGTATAGGTAATGCTTTCTTTTTTCCTTTCCTCACTTTCTACAAAAAAATGAAATTGCATGTAGTTTTCCAATGTCTCCCAATGTCTCTTCTGAGGTGCTCCTGGAGTCATCCACTGGAAGCAGTGGAGCTGTCAGTACTTTCAGATGATGCTCGGATTTTTTACTTCTCCATGAGTACTGTATTTAAATAAACCTAGGCAGGCCAAAGGGCTGCCAAAAATTTACCTTGGGGCAGTGCGTATTGCTTTCTGCTCTTACAGTAACCTTTGTTCTTGTGCTTATAGTCTGCTTCTATTACTGTGTTCAGGCATGGAGGGAATTTAGGAGATGTCTAGTGCCCCCACATTGCACTAGCTGGGGTGTCGCACCCATGTGACACAGCTGTGTTGGCACAGCCTCTCTCTTAACCTTTTCCATAGTTGTTTTCTCCCTCTATTTTATTATCTGGACACCACTAGCAAGATCTGAACCTGGTGTTTCCAGATGTTGGATAAAAAATGGGCAATTAACATATCCTGCTTCCTTTGAATAGTTGCATATGTTGGTAATGTTTTAAAACAACTGTTTCAATAAACATAAGCATAAACCCCTATGGAACAGGCAGCTTGAGAGAAAGACACCAAAGGGGAAGAAAAGTTCCCAGTTATCCACATAAAGAACAGCTTGCCTAAAGTCATGCGTGACTTCTGCCATGAACTGAGAAACTTAAACCAGCCCTTTAACCACGGGACTGTTTTTTCCTCTCACTTGTGTTATTCATTCTGTAGCCCAGGTGAATTATGAAATCTGTTAGTCGCAAGAGAACCTCTAGATTCAGCATAGATTTAATTTAAAGACGAAACAAGTCAGCTTCTGTGGGAGTTTTGTTTTAACTGCCAAGCTGTATGCAGTGCTTTGTGTTGACCATCTGACCTTCACAACGGGAACGTTCTCCAAGAGGCGCTCACGGGAATCTGCCTGTTTGAGGGAAACATGGAAGGTGTTGAAGCAGAGGTAACCAAGAGGGATGACCTTCTGAGTTCCTCTTGCTTTCAGATTACTTTTTCTCATGTTATCTTTTTGGCAGCTGACAACTAGTTGCTAGTGCCAGTAGCAAGCAATGACGTTTTAGCAATTTGGCAGAAGGCTGGAGATGGGTTATAACCACAAATGAAGGCTGATAGTGCTGGTCTCCGGCTGTGGTTTCTCTGAATTACTGAAGCTAAGGATCCATTTTTTCAAAAGTGATAATGCAGCCTGGCTGTTCCCTGCATGAGCCTCAGCTTTCTTTGTATTCATTGCTGGTATAATGCCACATGGTTTTGTCAGACTGTGCTGCATAGGGTGGGCAGAGTTACGAATGCCTGCTGTGGGCTTGGTCACACGGCTTGATTATTTTGTACCTGTTCATGGTGGATGGTCACAAGCACACATATCCTCTAGCATTTGTGTCACACTACTTACTAAGCCATGATCTCTTCATCTTTAAGACACTCTAATAAGTAGCCCTGCTATGAACTTCCTGTGGGAGTCTTAGGCAAGTTGCACTATCTGCCTGTGCCCCCGTTTCTGCCAGCCAAGGTGAGCTAATATTTACTGACCTTGTTTTTCTGTTTAGGGGAAGACAGCAGTGATTTTTTTAGTAACCTTTGCATGACATTTGGTTATCTAAAGTGATCTTTAGTTTTCCCATCATTTCTCTTTCATCAAGACCAACTTGCACAAGCTGCTGAAATGTGTTTAAGAACTGCTGGGTGCTATTGCAGCATTTGGGTGTGTTTGGGGAAAACCAAAACCAAACAGAAGCAAACAAAAATATTGTACTGGGAGGAGCCTATGAGCATGGAAAAAGCAAAAGCAGGAGAGCTCACAGGGATTTACATTGCCAAAAAGAGCTGAGAATGAACAGGAAGGTTTAGGAGCTACTGGGGAAAGAGATTGCAATAAATCAGGAATGTTCCAGAGGGGTGTGGAAGTCTCAGGCAGAGGAGAAAGGGGTAGGGGAAAAGGAGCCTGAAGATGATGGCAGCATAAAGATACGACCGTAGGAAATGGCTTCCCCCCAAAAAAAAAAACATTAAAGAAGAACAAAATAAAAAATTCCATGTATAGAGTACATCTGCATATGTATGTATGCATAGATGTGTGGCCAACCCCAATTTGCTGGGATGGCTTGAAGGTGTACTCACGCTTACCACTAGCCAGTGTGTACTGTGCTGCTGATCAGTCCAAGAGAGGTACTGGAGTTGGAATTTCTCATCATGGCATAGAGCTTTAAGGATGCTAAAATACAATACAGGGCTTCTAGCGTACTGTCAGCCCCTCCGCACAGTGAACATCTATCACTGTGAATGAAGATTAGGTAAAAACTGCTGTGGAAATGATAAAGAAATGCTGAGTTTTCAGTAAAAAAGGTTATTTTCTGCTTCAAAATGCATTGTTGTGACTCATTTTGCCAAACATGTGAAATGCTGGCTCTAGGTGTGTCAGCAGATTAAAACGCTGCAGGAATGGCAACATTGGGCCAGAGCAAAGGGCCGTCTGCCTCTGTATCTTCTCTATAGTGGTGGCCAGTAATGGGAGCTTGGAGAAAAGTACAGGCTGCACAAAAATGATGCTTTCTCTTGTGGAGTCTGCCAAACAAGTGCTTTGGGTCTTCTTGGATCACAGATGGCTTCTTGAACAATGTATTTAATTGTCACCATTAGACCTAACTCCATATAGTGGCACGGTATTTTTAGGAACCCGCTTGAATGATTGATTCATAGCATCCTGTGGCAATGAGCTCTGTAAGTCAATTATTTTCTGTAAAAAGAAATGTTTTTCTTTTTAATTTTCTGATAATTTCATACGATGTGCCCCTAAAACTTATAATGGGAGAAACAGTGACTAATCCTCCCCTGCTCACTGTTTCCTGGAGATCTGTGACTTTGCAGATGTTTTGTTTCTTCCATTTTGGAAGCTAGAAAAATCCATAGATCAGTTTAATCTGTTTAGTCTGTTTCCACAGGGAACCAGAGGAAGGCACTCTCATGTGCTTCATCTGACTGGGACATGCAATTGTGCCATCATCGCAGTATAAGTTCATGGGCATGTATTTCCCCCTGCAGCAAAGACAACAACTGTGGTGTTTAGGTATAGCATGTACTATCACTGTGTTATATCTTCACAAAATTGTTGTTGTTGATTTTAATAATTAATTGTTTTATTAATATGACAATTTTCCAAACTTATTTTCCCCAATGATATTTGACTTCATAAAAAATATCATAATATTCATAAAAAAAAATCAAGAAAACAGTTTAGAAGCAGAAGAACTATTTATTATGAGTTGTTTTTATCATCCTAAGAGTCCATTTCAGCACACACTGTCTTTGTGTTGGCTTTAAGACTTTAACTATATAAAGTTATCTGTTGATAAATACGATACTACTTCCAGTTCCTTAATTATTCAGGGAATGTCTGCATATGGATCTTCTCTTTTATTTCTTACAGTTATGCTGAGCAGCTGTTCTTGAAAAAGTAGGTTTATAAACTATTCTTCCATGTTTGCTTTTACTAATTGCTTTAAAGGTAATATGGATGGTTTATAACCAGGTAACAAAGCTTGCCAGCTGAATATTTGTTTTGTGCTGGAAATAAACAGACTTTCTCATGAAACCTTTCCTAAACAAATGCCAAAAAAGGAAAAGCAATTCACTTGAAAGGAGCAATGTTTTGAAATGCTGGGGTTTGTATTTACATTGGCTCAGCACTTTCGTCTGGTGGGCATGGTCACTGGAAGAGGCACTGTATTTTGGGGCTGTGCATGGGAAGTCACATGTTGGCTTTTTTTTTTGAGAGCATTTGCATGTCTCACTGCCTGCATTGACTGTTCTTGTAAAGGAAATTCACACTGAGGTGGCCTGTGCAAAGCATATGAACTGTGTTTGAGGAGAGAAATGTATCTAACACAATAGGGTTATTAGGTGCCTGTTTGTGATGGATTATCAAGCCTAGAACCACTGATTGCCTTCTAAGTTTGAAAGCTGATGTGTTCACGCAGATGGGTTCAACAGGGGAAAATGTCATTCACTAATGTAACTGAAAAATATGTACATAGAAGGAGAATAAATCATCTGAAGAAAATATTGGATACAATTGCATGATGAAACTCCTTTGGTAATGAGGCTGCTGACCTTTCAGATGCAAACAGATGTTTGATTCCATGTCAAATGCTGAAGTGTTAATATTTCAGATGTGTTTTAAACCTATCTCAAGTTTGAAAAAGCTAAACGTTTTTTTACATTTGATTTATTTCTTTCTTTCCAATGGCTATAAGGTGTTATCTCCATTAGGGACACTGTTCATGAGAGCCATGCTGCAAAAGATCTCCAAAAAAAAAAAAAAAAGGAAAGGAAATCTTGGATTAGGGCCAAAAAAAAAACCAGTATCCCATTTTTGTCTTTGTATTTGCTGATAAGGCACTAGATTTATGTGGTGTTGCCCTGTAACTTGTGCTTTCTAGCAGAATCCTCGTTCATCAATGAACTTTTTGTGGTTGCATTTGCCTGTGTTTTTTAATGGAGATTTTGTAGCTGATTGCGGCAGATAACAGAAAAAAGTGGGAGTGTATTTCCTATCTCAAATTCAAGTCAGCAAAAAAAACCAACTAGAAAAATCGTAAGTTTTTGATCGAGTTAGATTCTATGTATGTATTTCACTCTACATGTACACTCAGTATATGAAATATCATTCATTGCTAATGCTTGCTAAACATTTCAGATAATATGACTAGAGAATCAGAGATAAGATGTGTATGTTCTACTCTTTTTGGAGTGGTAGTCGGCTACTGTGATGTAGAAAATGATTTATTTTGTGGGGAGGTTGAGGGTGGTGGGAATGACCTCCTACGAGAGATGTGGTCTCTTACATCACGATAGCTGCTGTTTATGCAACAGTCCCATTTAGTTCCCAGAACCATGGGCTGTGCCATTACAAGTTCACAAGGAGTCAGCTTGATCTGATTCTTTTATTTACATTAAGCTCACTACCATGCATGAGAACTAACACTGGAAGATTAACACC
>VXAV01004184.1:703766-720867 GCA_013399715.1 Alectura lathami
CACCCTTATGAAATGAGCAGAAAAGTGTAGAATAGATCTATTTCATAAACTGCTTAACTCAAAAACACAGTGTCTGCTCTTTGGGTGTATCAGCTTTAAGATATGCTCCTGGGACAATATTTTAAATCACAAATGCCATCATAAATTACAAATGTGTAAATAATCTATTTATTTGTTAGTTTTAGAAATTAAGTATCGATACCAGAAATTCTGGAGAGAGAAGACATAAGAATGACTGACGCTACTAGTACAGTGCTTGATTCAAACAATGGAACCTTCTATGGTGCCCATATTGTTATGTGAAATTCTCAGTGGGACAACTGGAAGTGTAATAGGAAGCAGAGCTGCTGGCACAGCTTATGAGACCACATAGAAAATGGTTGCCATTGTCAAAAGTAGGACAACTGCTCAAAAAACAGCTGTTTCTAAGTATTTTTAAAATTCTTTTTGAAAATGATTACAAAGCACATTACAGTGGTTACTGCATAAAAATTAGGGCAACGTTTGCTTTAACCAGCCCTGCTGAAGAATAACTGCGTAGTTTAAATCCAAATTATTTTGAAAAACTGGTCAATACTTTTTGTCAGCTGTAGCAGTGAGTTTTTGTCAGTTTTTGTAGCAAAGTGTTGCATCTCCAAGGTTCTTTGGAAGGAGGTTTGCTTGGCATCACAGTGTCCTACTAGCTAGAGGCACTTTTATGTGTGAAGGGTTAGCTCACAGATCAGGAGTCCTAGCTCTTTAGCTCCACAGTAAATATATCTGTTATCCCTTATCAGAGCAATTTCCTTCCCATCACAAGGCAGCTGATAACTGTCAAGAGTATGCTCTGCAAGAGCAGAGAGGCAGAGCTCTTGCATGCCACGCAGTTACACATTTCTGCTGTTAAGTGTTAGGGAATGGTCTATAGCAGCTATCTGCCTTTTTAGAAAAACATGAAATTGCACACAGCAAACACATTTCCACATATTCCAAAACTTCTGCAACTCTGAAATAGGACCATCACCAGTTGAGATCACATACTTTATAAGGTCTGCCTGCCCAGACTGCATGCATTATATCTTTCCTATTTGCTTGGGTATGGCAGTTTTTCAGTTTGTCCACATGCCAGGTTATCTGCAGCTTCAGTAAAAGCTGCCTGGTCACAGTAGCTTGCACACCAACTACAAGATAGGTAATAAGGTATTAATAATTTAGTCTGCCTATCTGAGGCTTGTAAAGAGCAACTGAGATGTGCAACTGATTTTAGATGCTGAATTCAAGCCTTTAATTATCCAAGCCTTCCTAACAAGATTTTTTTTTTTTTATTTGTTTTCAGGGATGACAATAAAATAAAGAAACAAGATGCCCCAGCACTTTGTGATCTTCACCACTGTAAGGATGGGCCAATACGAAATGGACACATTGGGCAGAGGCCACCCTCTATCAACCCTGAAAGGCTGAAAGATTTTGTTGAGGAGGATTACCTCAATGGGGACGTGAAGACCTGGGAAATGAAGATAGTCAGCCGTAACAAGGAGCTGCTTGGGGATGGTCTTTCCCTCATCCCTCAGTCAAGCAGCAGGACCAGCCTGTCCAGCCACAACAAGCTGATTCGGTTTGAAGACATTAGTGCAGCAGCTTTCAAAATCCAGTCTGGTGTTCAGAAAACCCCCTGCATGGTAGGGAATTCTTACGGTTTTGAATTCTCGCACTATTTCTTTTTTCTTTCTTTCTTTCTTCTTTTTTTCTTTTTTTTTTTTAATAGAAGTTGGTCAGAAACGAATGAAGAGCATTAGTTGCAGCAGATAGATCTGTGTAAGATGACTCAAATTCATATCAGTTTTTGTGAACTCTCAATAATCATTTTCTTCTTGCCTAACTTAGTTTACGCTAACTGCAAAGCATAATCCTCAAAGATTGCAGTGACCTGTAAACAAAGGATAAACCACATTAGGCATAGCCTTAACTCACTGTGACGTTATGCTGCCAGTGAAAAACACTTGCTACAAGGAGTCTGAGTTAGTGTCTGGGTAAGCAGGCGTGTGGGAGGGTCTGGTTTGGAACCAGCCCACATATCTGGGCAGTCCGAAGGATCAGATTTTGCATTCTAGCCTGGCAAAGCTGGGTCTGTTCTGTGACTAAGTGGTTCTGCCATGTGCATTCTTCAACAAAACAAGGGCACTGAGGAAAAAAAAAAAAAAAAAAACCTCTCTCTCTCTCATTGTAAATGCAGAAGCATTTGTTAAAGCATAACAGCAGTGTGGTGACTTCAGCTGCTTGATTCATGGATTCATCTCTGCTATTGGGAGCTCTTTAGGAAGGCAGCTGTAGGCACTCTGCAGCTGATCTCCTCTGTTCCCTGTAGTGGGCAGAGACAGTCTGTGCCAAGGGGCGGCTGAGCCAAGCAGCCATAAGTCACTCCCTGGAGGGATGCCTCCCTGTCACTGACCCCGCAGGCACACCACTGTGGCACACCACTGGCCTCACCGGCTGTCAGTTGTCTTCTGACCTGCACAGGGAAAGAACTGTGGCACATGAGCCACTACTGTGGCTAACAGGTATCATAATGTCTCTCAGTGTTTTTTTAGCTCAGTTTCCAAACTAAGGATAGCCTTGGTCACATGGGTCTCTGCAGGACCTCATTCACGCCCAGCAGCTCACAACTAGTGGAGCCTGCACCGCAGCCCACCTTCCTGCCCAAGTGTGGCTCTTGCTCTGCAGGTGGTATGGGAAAAGGACTGTGCACCTTGTGTACACCACAGAGTCCATCTTCTGCTGCTGCAGGCACCTCTGTGATATGGAACTCCTCATACACTGGCAGTACTCCTGCTCACAAGTAGTTAAGTTCTCTGGGGCCAATTCACAACATTTGCTCTCAGGTAGCTCTGCCCTTAACTTAAATATCTCTTTTCTCTTGGGTGTCCCTGGCAGGTTCATGCAGCATAGTTGTATCCCCTTCCTGCATTTGCTGTGCCAAGCTAAACACGCTGACTTTTACAGTCTCTTTTTATGACCTATGCTTTTCGGATGACCAGAATAGCGGAAAACCTACATCCCCACATTTTAGCTTTAAAATAGCCTATGACTGTAATTTGCATGCAGAAGTCATTAGTATCTGTTTCATGGACTGATTCAACAGGGAAATATTGAAAGCAGAATCTAGTGTCAAGAATAATACAGAAAACCATTACTTGAACTCCTCATTGGTGGGAGGTATGAGCCATTTTCAGGGCTCTTGTTTGGATAAAAAAGCAAGTATGGCTGAAAACCATTAGTTAATTGAACAGACACACATTTTGCAGCGTGACTCCTAATCTGCCGGTAGTGCCGTGAGTGAAGGAGCACCTTCCTGGGTCCTTACACAGCAGTTTGCCTGAAGTGCAGCACGGCATGATGTGTGATCGTGGCAGATGTCAGAAGTAGTAGGTAAAGGAAAGAAGGGACTGAGCATTAAATCGGGCACTTGGTTTGGTTGCTGATGTAGGAACTTTAAAGGTTGTTTTGTGTTAGCTTTAGGAAGGCTGCAGTGTGCTGTGTACTGTACCCTAGACACAGTATCTATCATCCCTAGGTAAGATAAGGTAATAAAAAGGAAAAGTTACAGAGTGGTTCAGTGAGTCTTGCAAGGTTGCACAACAGGTCAGTGCAGATGAAAATAGCACCTCCTTTGTGAGAAGGAATTGTATTTATGCCACATAAAAATGCCTCAGTTAAAGGAAGCAGAAAAGGATAACCTAAAGAGTTAAAATATTGACTCTAAACATTTAATATAAAAAGACATCTGAAGTACACCACTTCTGTCACTAGCTGATGCATATTTTAAAATGTAGGAGACTTAGCAATTTTACACAGTCACAGAATTCATCTCCTTAAATCCTTTTCCTTAGTGTTTGCTGTAGAACCCAAGATGCTTTACAAACACAGATAAAGCTGGTGAGGTATGTGAAGGACCAGGAAAGCAGCATTTCTTGTCCAGTGCTCTTCTGTTCTGTTTAGGTTTTTCCATTGTTCAGGCTGTTTAGGACAGAAACTGTTATCCTCTTAGTTTCCCGAACACTTCCCATTCCTTCAGTTCTGCAGCCAGATTTTCAAAAGGAGCAGCAAGTGGTAGTTCCTACTGCAGGTTTTTCAGAAGCAAAATAGCAAATCTGGCCCCATCTATGGGTGAGGAAGTTAATAAATGCTTGTAAATACACTCAAAAGCCTGGAAACATTAAATATTTAATTTAATTGCATACCTTAAAGCTAGTATCCATTTCAGATGTTTAGTTTATAGAAATTCTTAACACTTTGGATGTCCCGCAATCTGACAAACATATTGCCAGTACATAACAGCATATACATTATATAATGTATGCATGACACTGCCAGACGCTTTTAGAGAGGAATACTGAAAATAAGTTGTCAAGCTGTCTTTTAATCCCTCTCTCATGAAAATACTTATTTTGTATTTGTATTTTGTCAATAAGACCAAAACCAATTCTGTCTACAGAGTACATAATGTCACGGTGTACATATTTCACTGCTGCAAGTTTGAAAATGACTTCCATAACCCACAAGAATATGGTAGATAGCAGCAAAATGTCATCTATTTCCAATGAAACTGATTTTGTAATTTTACTTTTTGGAGGTCACACGTAACATTCATATTCCTGCCTCAAGAGAGAGCTGAGGGTTGTGCAAGATTTGTCTGAATTTTTGGTCCATCACCATAATAATAATAATAATATTTCTATACTCCAGTACTCCAGGCTATCCAAGCAGTATGGAGTGGACATCTACCTAAAGAAAGAGTTCCTCCAGTACACGGGATCTGTGAAGGAGCGAGGTGTACTTTACCTTCTGACATCATTGCCTCAGGTATAACAGAGTGCCAATGCATTAAAATAAATAGATCGGTTCTGTTTCATAGAAATCGAGCAGAATTGGATTTTACCTGTAGTGTCCATGGAGCCCTAGTGTTTCTTGCCCTTTGAACCACTGTTCTGAACAACATAGGTCTGCAAATACTTGAATGTAAAATATTTTACTTCTTTATGCATGGGCAATCCACTGGCAAAATGCTTTAAAAATATTGGAAAGAATAATTGGCAAAATGTAAGCTTCAGTGTTTTCCTGTGACATTTAGATGAAAGTGATTTTATGTGCATATGGTCTGACACACTGAAACCACCAAATTTGAAGTGATAATGAAATCAAGTTACAAGGGATGGTGAGAAGGATCTAGATCACCAACTGGTATTTGTAAAGAATTTCAGCATAATTTGATGAATAGCCTGCTAATCTTTTGTTGTAGGAGACTGTTGAATCTCTGCAGTAATAATTGGCATGATGCAGCAGCCCAGAAACAGTGATTATTCCTGCACTTATGCAATACTATGAATAAATCCCTTTGTTAAAGAGAAACCCGAAATCATTTCACACAGGCAATGAAAAGGGAACAGATATTGGCTCTGAGGGGCCAGATACAGCTTCTGAGATCAGCTGGAGTATTGCAACTAATTCCAATGGAGCAAGAATTGAATCCAGGGAATGCTGGAACAGGATCTTATACATCCTAGCTCTGTATATAAATCCTAGGATTACCCCAGACGTGTATACTGTTTCATAATCATATAATTATTATGGTTGGAAAAGACCTTTAAGATCACCTCGTCCAACCACAAACGCAACGCCCCTATCCCCATTAAATCATGTCCGTAAGTGCCACATCTGCATGTTTCTTGAACACCTCCAGGGACAGAGAATCCACCACCTTCCTGGGCAGCCTGTTCCAGTGCCTGACCACTCTGTCAGCAAATAAGTTTTTCCTAACATCCAACCTGAACCTCCCCTGGCACAACTTGAGGCCGTTACCTCTCATCCTATCAGTAGTTAACTGGGAGAAGAGACCGACACCCACCTCGCTACAGCCTCCTTTCAGGCAGCTGTAGAGAGCAATAAGGTCTGCCCTGAGCCTCCTCTTCTCCAGACTGAACAGCCCCAGTTCCCTCAGCTGCTCCCCATAAGCCTTGTGCTCCAGGCCCTTCACCAGCTTCATTGCCCTTCTTTGGGCACACTCCAAGGTGTCATCTGCAAATTTAATGAAGGTGCACTTGATCCCCTCATCCAGATCATCACTAAAGATATTAAACAGGTCCGGCCCCAGCACTGACCCCTGGGGAACACCCCTCGTGACCGGTCACCAGCTGGATTCAACTCCATTCGCCACCACCCTCGGGGCGCAGCCATCCAGCCAGTTTTTTACCCAGTGAAGAGTACACCTGTCCAAGCCATGGGCTGCCAGCTTCTCCAGCAGAATGCTGTGGGAGACAGAGTCCTGGTCACCTAGTCATAGAAGGAGATGATGTTGGTCAGGCAGGACCTGGCTTTCATGAACCCATGCTGGCTAGGCCCGATCCCCTGGTTGTCCTTCACATGCCATGTGAATGCTGTAATACCATAAAATGGTCAGACTGTACAGGGAAAGAGGGCTTCCTAATAGAAAGGAGTCAGACCATTAGACTGATCAAGAATGATGTGAAACGAGTTTATGACACTACATAATATGCAATAAACATTTCTGTGTTTTAGGATCAGCAAAGAAAGGGAGTGATCGTGGCTTCGGATGGGAACTTTTCCATGGCTGTTGCTTATCATGCCTCAGAGCTTCGTATTCCAGTGTTTGTTATCATGTCCACCAGGACATCACCTGCCAGAGTGAAAATGTGCCGTGAGTACGGTGCCATGGTTATATCCTATGGCACTACAGCTAAGGACTCCCAGATGCACGCCAGAAGGTTGGCACAGGAGAATGGTTATCTCTACCTCGAAGAGTAAGTGGAAAGTCAGATTGTTTAGAAAGATTATAATAGATCTGATACTTGCCCAGCTCTGCAAAAATGAGTAGTTTCACTAGTTGTCATAAACTTAAAATTTGGTCACAAGTCATCAAAAGGCTCCTATTACCTGAGGTATAGACAGTTATATGTTCTCAGGTACAAACAGCAAATCTTTCCGTAGGAGTTTGAGATGGAAACCGAAATGAAACACTCTTCCTTTTCTCCTAAATTATGCAAACTTGCTGATTAGGAACTTCACAGGATGGTATGATACTGGATATATGTTAAACCTTTATGAAACCTGTCAGGATGCATTTAGGATGTAGGGCAGAGCAAGAGGTTAATGCTGCAAAGATATTCATGTATCTGAACTTCACACATGTATTTAAGGTAGCACCTAAGATCACCAAAAGAGCTGAGGGGTGAATCATTATCATGACAAAGCTGATGCACAGTCCCTCTGATGCACAGGGCTGGAATCTTGCACTCCCTCACCATCACCGCCTCTGTGCAGGCTTTACGGCTTTATCCACTGGGCGTTTGCATGGCACCTGCTGCAGTGAGATCCTGTTATTGCACCACTGCAATGAACACAGTAATAATGAGTGATATTGCTTGGAAAGAGGATCACAGAATGAACACGATGGAGAAAGTCTGTAATTCTTTCCCAGTTGGTTTATTGGGAAAACAATATTAAGACCTGTACTTTAGAGCTGTGCTGCCAGCAGACAGTGACCACAGGGCTGGTTGGTGTGCCTTGTCTGTCACCATGTGCACAGTCTTTCCTTGCACTGAGACTTGCAAAGGAACGCCAGGGAATGAGGTGCCCTAGATCCCACTGAATTTAAAACCCATTTACATTATTTTTGAAAGCCACAGCTTTCCGTAATCTTATGATTTCCAAATTTCTGACAGATGTTTTTCAATCAGTGTGCTAACTCCCAGCTGGCTTGCATCAGCTATTGCATTTGCACGTAAGAACTAAATTGCTGGATTGTAATTTCATCTTCACTTCCTACACAATGATTTGTGTTACGTAAGGTAGGTATTCTCTAGCTTCATGAAACTCCAGGGACAACGTGTGTAAAGTATTTCAGCATATAGCACTGATGGATTCTAAGTCACATTGTCATTAATAATGTAAATGCACTCTGATTTATTATATTTCAAGTTACAGGAAACAGAGTTATCCAATCTATTACTATGTTTAATTAAAACCTATCTCTTCACAGATGAAATTTTTCACAATATAGAGGGAAAAAAATTGAAAAATAAGAACAAACCTACAGTTGTGAGCCTTTTCATAACAGGATGCCCAAAACTTGTTTTGTTAGGTATAAACTGGGAGCACATTCCCAGAGAGATGTGTGCATGTACAGATAGCCAGTCGTCTTCAACATCTGCCACACATTCATCGCCACTTGCAGAAGCTGTCTGTAAAAGATCAGCCAATCTTCTGTACTTTAGAATGGAACTTCTGAAATGGAATTTCATTTTATTCTAATTTTGGTTTGCCTAGAATCCCCAGCAACTTTATCTCTTGATCCTTAAAAAATCACAGTAATTCTTTTCCAAATGCTGAAAGCATTCCCACACAATACAGACTTGTGGGTTTGTTTCTTTATTTATTATTCATTGAACACAGGTGGGGGGAAAGAAAAAAAAAAAAAAGAGGTGAACAGTGAAAACAATTGAAACCACCCAGACCCCTCTCCTCTTCTAGGGTAGCACAGATGAAATCCAAGAGATGAAGCATATCTGTTAATCACACTGGTTGCAATGTTGCTTGGATAAAGAGAAAGGTGTCCTCGTGGGGTCCCATGATCTCCTTAACCAATAATTCATTTTTTCCTTTCTGAAGCAGGCATTACGTGACTCTCTTCAATTTTACCTGTGTGTGTGATGTCCTGTAGCTGGGTGTGTCAAAGTCAGTTCTTCCCATTTCTTGCGTGCAATTAAAATACTGTGTTATGAAAGCTGGCATTCAATTCAGAGAGGGAAAATTTTATCCTGCTGTAACTTCCTGTGAAATTCCAGGAAGGAAATGTGATTTTCCAGGCTGGAATTCAGCCATGAAGTCTACACAACTGTTGCTCAGGTAACAGGGTTTCCAGTAACTATAGATGTTCAGTCAGGACTCATTATAAGTATATCTGAAGATCGCCAATAAATAACAGAGTACCTCTGGGATGACGTGAGGATGATTGACTTGTGAGACACTGCCATGCTGCAGAGTGAATTATACACCTCCCTTCCCCGAGAGTCCAATTTTCTCATGTGATCCCATAGCCAAATTCCAGAAATGATTCTAGTTCATTTGCGGTTGGTCAGTCTACCCCTCTTAGGAGGCCAGTGGATAGATTTTGAGCCTTTTATTTGGAGAGTGGGGCAGCAGAGCCTGCTAACTGTCAAATCAAAATTTCATTGTGAAACTGAAGCCTGACAGCACGTTTTGATCGCCGACATGCTGCACATTCCAGAAGGCAAATGGCCATATTTCTAGCTCTGACTCAAAGATACATATTTAAATGTACAGTCTTCAGAATTATCTGCCCTTTTTTGTTGCCTTTCCTTCAATGGCATATGATACTGAAAGACCAAGAGTTATCAATCACAGTGCAAATAAGATGATTTATTTTATTATTATTTTGTTATTATAAAATGGCTGAAGGCTGATCAGTGAACTGGTGTCCTAATTAGATATTAGCAAGAAAAACATGATTATCTGAAACACTCGTTTGTACCTACTGAATCTTCATGTACAGAGAATTCTCCTTTGGAAATACTGAGTTCTGAATCTTATTTGTGAATAAGGCTCCAGAAAAAAATAAAAACAGAAAAAAATCAGGAGATTACTGACATATTTTCTCACATATAAAAAGTAGGAGATATCTCCTTCAGTATTTTGAAAAAGACAATAAATTCAAGACTTCAGTTACCCATTCTGCTATAATTTCTTGACTCCGTCTTTACTTCTGGCACAGGAGTGAAAGTTCATTCTCTCCTCTTTTCTTGTATAGCTATCTTGACTCTTGTCCCAAGGGATTTGCTGTGTTTTGCTCTACAAAGTAATTTCTCAAGAGGGCCTTGGTCTGCACCTGGCAGGCATTCTGCGCTCCTGTGCGCATCTTAGCAGTAACAAAAGAACGTATCTTACTAGTACCTGAACGTACTCAGTAACGTAAATCAAGTGAAATCAATAGATCTATGATCCTGTTTGGCCAGAAAAAGCAGAATATACAGGCAGGCAGAGGTGTCGGATTTTTCATTCATATATTGTCCTACATTTACAGCATTGCTAACTCCTAAATAAAATCCAAACAGCTCTCAGAAGTAGATCCAAGTCAACTGTGTGACTGTATAGTGGACTTTTCTTCAGTCTTTTGACTCTGTCCATATTCTGCTCATTAAATTACCTTTACCTGGGAGTGTTTTGCCAGTGAGGATTTTGGCAGACCAAATGCCTTGTTTATCCTTCCGTGAGGTCTTCCTGAGCAATGTGAAAGCATTAGATCTTGGCCCTGGACTGTGGAAAGACTGAACTCTGCAGGAGTCTGGTATCTGTGAGTTCTTGAATTCCATTAAAAATTCCCTTTCATCATAAACACCGCATTCCACTTACAAACAAAGAGAAAGAGATCTCATTTCAAGACTTTTCTTTTAGTTTTGACCACAACATTCAAAATGTATAAAGCTTAAGGCAGTGCTGGTGATGGAAAAATTATTTATCTCCTTATCAGCTCTGTAAATCCCTGGTACTGATAACAAAAGCGAGATGTGCTTTTCAGCCTAAAGACTGTTTGGGAGACTGTGCTACGAATTCTCACTGATTGCTGTGTACTTCTTCAATCCTAGGGTTCTCTCCTACATGAAAACTAGCACTCCTGTTACGCCCAGATATCAGCAGTAACACGGTGACTGAGGTATCTCGAAACACTTGCTGACCTGGCCATAACTAAAGGACTTCTGCCTCTGTTTTTCATAGGATTTTTGCTCTGTCCTGAGTTTGTTCTCACCTTCTGATTTTGTTCTGCCCCATTTTTCAATGTCACAACATTTTCATCAGTAGATAATGTCACACTTCACAAAACATGAGGCAGTCATATCGCTTCCTGGCTTCTCTGTGCATTTACCCTTGTGTTTCTCCTGCCAAATGATATCTTTAGAGTAGCAGATTGCACTATTGTTGTGTTGAGAGCCGTGTGCTCTGCTGAGCTGTGCCTTTCCTTCCCACAGGGAGGACAGTGCTGTCTACCTGTCGGGACTGGGCACTGTGGGACTGGAGATGTACGAGCAGGTGCCCAAGTTGGAGGCCGTGATTTTCCCAGCAGGAGGCCACTGTGGCTTGCTGGCAGGGTCGGCTGCTGCACTCAAACACCTCAACCCACATATTTCTGTAATTGTAAGTTTCCTCTCACCTCAAAGAGTTGCATTTTGACAGCTTTCACCACAGATTTTATTTCAAAAGGCACTGGTGTCTAGTGATGTGCTGGCAGAGACTGCGTATGCTGGGGACGGGGACGACCTGTGCCCATGGCGTTTCCCTAGGAGAAGTGGTCCTGACAGCCTGGGAAGTCTCCCATCTCTGGATTTAAGAAAAAATCTGGGAAGCTTCTTCCAGATCAAATGAAATCTAGTTCTGTGTTTTGTATTGATTTCTTACTGGAAAAGTTTGACCCTAAAGATACAGCAGGATAAGTTCAGTGATAGCATAGTTATTCTGGAAAAATCTCTAAAATTTCTTGATTATTGCTTTTTTTCTTTTGCCATGGCTAGGTAACTTTCAACTTGAGTGAGTGTGCAATTTTTTTCTGTTTTATGGTGAACACTTTTATTTGTGATCTAAGCTAGCTGAATTCAGTGTGCTCAAGAGGGATATAAAGACCCATAACAGAGCATTGCTGTCCTGGATGCAACAGTACTGTTGACTTACACTTATGAACTTCTGCTGCTGTAATTTATAGATGTATTTGGCATTGCTGATGTAAGGGAATCTTCCTTTGGAAGGTGACAGTAATGAAGTTAAACATCAGATTTTTTATATATTTTTTTCAAGCATGATTCTCTTGCTTCAAAAATAATGGGGAATAAGATAAAGAGGTAGGAGAAAAGAATTTAGGAACTTTATGCTAACCGTGGAATGGATATTTCACAGCTGTGAAGTAGTAAAGGGATGTTCAAGCAAGATTTATTTTTAAATCAACATTCTCTGTGAGGGAATTCTTATAATACCATAATCAATTCCACCCCCCACCTCACCCCTTATTTACTCTTAGGTACCATTCCATACACGACAACGAGATTAGCTTTCTAATTATCATCTTTTGTGTACTTCTGCGTACTGTTTTGTACTATTGAAAAATGATATGCTTATATAGACGAAAAGCTTTTTGCATTTTTTACTCATTTTTAAGTCACTCTGAAGTTTCTATGGACATTTTTTCTAAAATTTTTTCTCATCCCTCTTAAAAATTAAACTACTTGGAAAAGATAATGTAAATTTTAAATATGAGTGAACTTCAAATTGCATTACTACTATTATAAGAGGAAACCTTGTGTAGCTTTTTTGGTATCCACTTTGGCAGTGGCTTCTGTAATAACTCAATCACTAAAAAAGTGACATCATTTACTTTCCCTAGGGGGTTGAATCTGAAAGCTTTCCTGTATTGCAACAATCCCTAAAGGCTGGCCACCCAGCTGAAGACCAGGCTTGCAACAATCATCACTTTTACGGAGGTAAGAAAATGACTTATTCTTTTGGATGTAAAATAAAGGTTATAATTGATTTCACCAACCCAGTCACATTATTTTCCAGCTAATTCAGTTTAAACATATTTAAATAAAATCCTGTCTGAACAGTCAGAATTTAATTCCTGCCATAAGAGCAGCTTCTGTTATACAATCTGCAGCTCTCTCTGAGGTACAATACTATTTCCAGTGCACATGAAATGTTTGGAAATGCTGAGAAATATGAGTTTTTATCTGGCCACTGTGCCCACACGCAGTACCTTAACCAGTGAAGGCATCGGGAAAGCCCTTGCTTAAAGGACTAATTTGTGAAAAGGCAGAAAGATCTGGTGCTTAAGTATTTAAACTTGTTCTCAGAATAACAGCATTTATAAACAATTCATTTTTTTCCATATAATTTGCACAAAATACCTCAGCTGTTAAGCAAATTAAGCATATCCTGTTTACCTGATGCTCAAATCCCTGAAGCTTTAGGCTGAATGGGAATTCTGTAAACAAACAACTCTCAGTAAGTTTGTCTATCCTGCTATAGCTTGCAAAGCTGGTGCCACGCTTGGTGGTTCTTCTCTTGGTCAGGCCTCACTGTGCACTGAGACATGTAGGCACAGTGAGACAGTGCAAGTGAAAAATCAGAATTTTCCTAACAAAGCCCCAAATGGCAAAGTCTTCCTGTGAGATCTCTGGCCTTTTGGTACCAAACTCATTTTTGTCATATAAAAATCAAATGACCTGAGATCATAGAATAGCAATGTGCTGCACTCATTAAGGACACACAACAATGTCAGGACTGTAAAAAATGTTGAACTCTTCTATAGCAGCCAGCCTCATATTTTTGTATTTTGAACTCTGCAGATGTGAGCGGACTTTGCTTTGGCAGCAATTCTTTGCAGCTGACCGGGAAACTTGTGGATAAAGTTGTTGCTGTGAGGTAGGTGAAGAAAAAGGGTGAAATAAATTATACTGTGTGAACATTGCTGTGCATGAAAAATGTGTTGTACCTGGCACTGCAGATAGTGAGCCTGATCCCATGAAACTGATCCCTCTGGCCAAAACACTTCAGTTGCTGCTAATAACCCGTCATGCTCTGTGTGTAAAACTTCTTCTTGTTGCCTTCTACAACACCTGAAAGCAGGCAGAAGTCTTCTAAATCTTCACTGAAATGTGAAGTTCAAAGACTGCATTTACCCACTAGGATCTAGCTAGCACAATGGTTCTAGTAAAAAATGCTACCCTTTTAATAATTAATCATTATTAATAATTATTATTTCTATTTATGTTTATTCATATAATTAATTATATAAATGGTAATTATCGTTGATAAATACTATTAATAATAGTGGTAATAAAAATGAATAATAGTTCATAATAAGCCTGCCTGTTCAACCGTGGCAGCAGAGTGGGATCATTATGTACCCAGAAGGACAGAAAGAATCTCTTTTTGCATAGATGTATTGTCTTCAGGTTTTGGTAGCTCCTCTGTGCTGTTTTGTTTCATTCTGACTCACCTCTTTGGCCCTCAGAGAGGAGGATGTCCTCATTTCGATGCTGAGATTGCTGGAGTACGAGCGAGCCACGGTTGATGCAGAAGGGGCCATCGGACTTGCAGCGCTGGTTGCTGGGAAGCTGCCTGAGTTGAAGGGTAAAAGGTACAGCAGCTATTGCAAACAGGGCTTGTAGGGACACACAGTAGGGAACTGTGGAAAAGCGTGGGGCTGAGTGCCTTGGCCATGGGAAATGGAGATGAGACGAGGCAATTTCTGCTACCAAACTGCCAACGGGCTTATCGATCACATCTACTTCAGGCTGAAGAGACCACTCACAGGTCAGAATTCTGTGCTGAACAAGACAAATCACTTTCCTCTACTGTCAAATGACTGGGAGAAAGGCACTTACGCACAGCTCCATGAGGCATGGTGCATCTGCCACAAGAGCATCTTGCTGTGTCAGCCTGTCGCCTTCTCTCATCCCACATGTGGGAATCAACCCTGTCTGTGGTGGGACCTTGCCTCCTGAAAAAGAACTTCCTGTGAAGAGCAGGCAAGTGAGCTAGGCTGCCACCTGCAGTCACTGAGTGACACCTGCCTTCCAGGCCCAAGAACTCCTACCAGACAGTCAGTGGGATTACCCTTGTGCTTAGCATTAAACGTGTGTGTAAGTCCCCCCTTCCATCTGGGCTTCAGCACTTAGGACCTAAGCAGCTTAAGCCTCAGCTCAGAATATAGTCTAGAATGTATTTAAACGTACATGCACCCAAGACAAAATAAAATTTCCAATGCACAGCATTGTATGGCAAAAATACTACCGAGGCAGTTGCTCAGAAAAGCCTGACAGGGTACAGAACAGCAACAAACTTTGATTCAGCACAGCTAAAATAAAAAGGAAAATGCACAGGTTTGGCTGTGCAGAAAGAGATTATCAGGGACAAACCGTAGGGCTCTTTGCTTGCTCTTCAGACGTTTCTATGTTCATTTTGCGAGGTTCAGATGGATTTAATTAGTAGTTGTGGGAAGCATTGAACACACATGTTATCCAGCTGTTAAGAGGCTGAGACTCAATTTCCAGTTGAAAGTGCTGTCGCATTTTTAAAGTCTGAAGCAGATCTAGAATTCTCCACCAATTATCTCTAACAAAACTAAATCTCCAACAAATGCCAAGTGACACCAAAATAGTTTCAGTCTAATGTCTCCAGCTTCTAGGGTCCTGCACCCCTCCCACAATTGGCGCTGAGAGCTAGGAGCCCCTCTGAAATGTAATACATGTTTATGGAAGGGCAGATCCTGCAGATGTTCAGCTGAAATTGAACACAATGTCTGTGATTTATGATTCTTTTTCGCAGAAAAGAGCTAACCAAAAATCCTATTTTCTCTCTGCTTTCAGAGTGGCAATTGCTATATGCAGTGGAAATGTGGAGTTACATTTGCTGCAACAGTGCATAGCTCGTGCCCTGACCCTTGATAACAGGGTGTGCAGATTTTCCCTTGTGCTTTCTGACTGCCCAGGAGACATATCAAAGCTACTGGAGGTTTTGGCTCGGGAAGAAGCAAGGTAAATCCAAGTAACAGTAAGGAAATGTAGTCAATGAGCAGCACAAAGATTATTGAAGACTTGGCCATGTTTCCAAATTTTCTCTGAAGGCAAATGTATAAGTAACTAATTAATCAGCATTTTTTGTGTTATATTTCAGAAAAAAAGGTTTTTTTCCTTCATTTTTATTCCAATGTAAAAGCACCTTTGGAGCATAGCATGTCTAACACAGAAAGCAGCAAAGATAGCCACTGTCCACACACTTAGAAATTATTTTATAATGACAAAAGATTGTTGTGATCTCTAAATTATCCCTCCTTTTATGCCTTGTTTGTCTAGAGTTTTGGATGTCAGACAAGAACGCACGTTTGTGACATCTGAGCTCTTCACTGTTGAGGTAAGGTGAAATGCAATTCCTCCAGCAGAGCTGACTTCCCCTAGTTTATTCTGTTATCTCTGTATGACTGCATGGATGTTTGAAGAAGGTCTAGCAGAGTGTGCACGGTGATTTGGGGAGCAGTGTGATGGATAATTCCATCTGTGTTATACAGCACCTTGCCTCACCAAGGCATACAAATACTACAGGACCTGTTATACCTGCTCTTGCAACACAGACGGTGAAATACTCCAGCTGTTAGCGTTGCAAACCTTCATTACACAAATAGTTCTGTGCTGGAAGTGATGAGTAAGCTGCAGCATGCATCTAGAACTTGAGGAGCCAGCTGTGTAGGCTGGCTGTAATTATCAAAGATCGTTTTGCTGTAAAGCAATCCAGAGAACACCCTTACTCTGGAGGAATCTGCGTCTTTAACTAGGGCCTCAGTTTTGTGTCTTATCCACCAAGAGCACAGAACAGTTGTTCTTTTGCTGAGTATTTGATACAAAACGGCGAGGAGGTGTTATCACCTAATGTCATCTCTTATCTCATGACATATCTCTTATTTCAGCTGGTTTAGCAAAGGTGTGGTTCTGCTGGTTTCACACTACTACTGTCCAAGGCTAACCTGACTTAGTTTATGAAATCACAGGTGGAAGTCAAGTCTGGAAACTTTGCTAAACTGGCTTATTAATGGGATTCAGCAATGCTATTTGGTAAGAAAACTCTTGCATTTTGGCATTTAAATCTAAAATAAATTAATTACATTTCCCAGCTGCAGGAAGTCCATAACTGAGTCCTGTATGGGGTATGAATTCCCCTGGATACCAAAACCGGCTCCATATTTTCACTCACAAATGTAAAGAATAGGTTGACTAAATAAGATTCACTTATGGCTATAAGAAATAGGTTGACATTGGAATGAAGAGAAACAAAGAATAGATGACTATAGTAAAGGACTGCAATGAAGCTCAAGAACACCTTTCAAGACATGCTTTTCCAGTTTTCTGAGGTCTCTAGGGCTAAACACACATTGTTCTGCATTGCACCATAAAGATAGGGCAACTCACTGGTTTGCGTAACGTGCTAAGATCACCCTGCACGGGGTAGAAGAATCCCTCTGACTCACAAATAACTAACTTAGCTCTGGAAA
>VXAV01004184.1:720920-738186 GCA_013399715.1 Alectura lathami
TGAAAAAAAAAAAAAAAAAAAAAAAAAGTTTAACCTAAAAGCTAGGTTCTACAAACCCCATAACTCTTCTAGAATTTTCAGGGTGATTTTTATGGCATAAAGCTTGTAGTCTTTAATAACGGTATTAAGTAAATGAAACAAAATCCACTCTCTCACTCTTCTGATTAAGAGTGGTGAAACAATTTTCTGTTGCCCTTGCAATCCCTCCCAATGAGGCAATTTTATCAGAATCTGCAGTAAATAGTCTGTGAATGAAAACACTGCCATGTACCATTGCCTGCATTTCAAACATGGTGCATTTTCACTGACTGTCCACTTCAAGCACTGATGGTGCTGTACTACAAGAAGGTTAGGGGGAGCAATTTGTGTCTCTGAATAATTTAATTGGATTTTGGATTTGCGTGATGGCTTTTAACCGGTCTGGGAAGGGAGATAGGATAATTAGATATGAAGCACAAAGTAGTCACCCAGATTCATAGACCTCTGTGACTGAGGAGGCAGCTCTGTCTGGTGAGACTTAGTGACTCGTGAAGCTTTCCTTTGAAAACTAAAACAAGGGTAACCAGAAAAGCTAGAATATTGAATATTTCTTTGAGCATCTAAATGAATTTGCTCTAAGCTGGGATAGAAAAATGCACAAATTTTGATAATAAAGCTCATTCATGTAGGGGAAGTTTTGTTTTTTTCTTTGTTGCCTGTAGGAACCAAAGCCCTGTGTCAGCAAAGTATTTTAACTATTTGCTACTAAAGCAGACCCACAAAGAATTTTGAATCAGTTTGGTCAGTGTAAATCACAACACATGAAAATAAGCCTGCATTTAAATCTGGATCAAGAACAAAAATTATCATGAGTTGAACTAGCGGTATTAATTAGAAAGGCATTACAGCTATACCCAGTCTAACTTTCATGCACACTTTCAGCTGTGGATATAGATTGCATTTGACAGAGCAGTGCAGAAGTGTAGTGGCTTATGTGAAACATTAAATCAGTGCTGTCAGGATTGTCATCTCAGTATTTAATCATCCTCGTGGATTTACCCCTTCATTTCCAAAGGAAAGAAACTTGGCTTCAAAGTCACAGTTTATCAGGGAAATTTCTGGAAAAATGGCTTGATGATACTATTCATCTGGTATAGCTGTGGGAAGATCCTTGCTTGGTCTTATTTCATGGAGTAGTAATGGCTTTCTAAAAGGAAGCTTTGTTTTCAGACTAGGCTTTTGGAAAAATCACTTTTGGAATATTTCACTGGTAAAAATAGGAGCTGTTAAAAAAATAAATTAAAAAAAAAAAAAAAAAAGGAAAGAGGAAGGGAGGAGAAAGAAATCTTCTTCCTCTGGGTGTTTTATGGCTACCTTAGAATTTAGCCAGTGCTTAATGAAGTGCTGTGAGCAGTGGGATTGGCTGGTCACATTCTGTGGAAGAGTGTGGGAGTTTCTTTTGGATACTGCCTCTTTACACCTCCAGTTTAGATTCTCTTCCCCCATGATTTATACTGCATTTCTGTCCTGTAGAGGATGACACCCTAATTTGTTCTTACCTGAGCAGATAGAAAATGGCTTCTAAAGTCCCAATATTGAAACAAACAGGGAGCTCTTAGCAAATCATACAAATAACAGATTTGTTAGGTTTTTACAGCTATTGAAGCAGGTCAGATGGCCAGGAATATGTAGATGGTAATGAAGGTCAGAGTGAAGAAAAAAAATCATCCGTCATCCCCAGCTAACTAGATGTAGAGATCCAAAGGATTACTCAATTGGTGGGAGGAAACTACAGCTGGCCTCTGTGAACTTTCCCTAGTCTCTATTGGTAATGTTCAGTGTGGAAAAATGTATGGCTTAAACAAATGCTTCCATCTGTACACCACTTTATTGCCATTTAAATCTCTTTCCTTTCATATTATTACTAATTCAGTAGTCACAAAATCAGTAAGTGGCTTAACAAAGGTGTATCTCACCTTATTATGAAACCATGCTGTGCTATAAGGCTGTGCTATAAGGCTGGGCTATAGATTATCAGTTGACTTGCTTAACAGGTATCTCATACTTGGGCTCATGCAACTCAGCTGAAAAAGCATACTTTTAAGTTCATCAGGTTTCTAGAAAAGTCTTCTCCTCACCCCTGAAACTGCAGCATAGGGTAGGTCCTGTAGGTACAGGAGAGCTTCTGGAACAGAACAGCAAGGGCCCGCAGGGTCATGAGGTGCTCCAGCAGCCTTGCAGAGAAGCGGTTATGGGGGAGAGGTGCAGTGTTCCCTCTGAGCCCAGTCCTGCTTGAAGTTGTGGGGTTGTCTGGCCTCTGCCCAGCAATGGTTTTAAATAACTCAAAATGGACCAGTCATGAAAAGAACATCCATCACATTACTTCTCCCTCTGACTGAAACAACATATGAATTCATAAATCAAATGTTGCTTTTTCTTTATGATAACATTACATGCTGTCCCAGTGGTGCTCGGTTTCCTGGCTTGCTTTGTGTGGTGTAATATCTGCTTTTTGTATGGTTTATTCCCCTCAGGCCAGAAGTCATTTAATTATTTTGGGCTGTTGTGGCAAATTTGAATAAAACCCTTTGGGCCAACCTGCATTTTGTAAAAGACCAGGGGAGAATGTTTTGGACTGGAGTCCCTAGTTGCCAACGTGCTCCGTATTGTTGGCCTGTGGAGAGAACATAGCCGAGCACGCAGCTGTCCAGCTACAAGAAGGACACTGTCACTTGTAAAGCATTTCCTGCGTGACCCTGAGCAAGCCGCTGTTTCCTTGTTTCTGTCCCCATTTGCAAAATGGAGACATTTGGAATGGGAGATCTGACAATACATTTCTTCTAAGGCCCTCCAAAAGAATCCAGTCGTTTTGTTTAATGGCGTTCCACAGTAGACTAACGTAGTACAGAATATCCTGCCACAATTTTAGGAGCAAGAAAATCAGTCTGAGAAGGTCATGAGTAGATCTGCTTGATTATTATGTGATTTGTGTAACGCTTGAGATAAGGGCTCAAGTTGCACAACCAAGCTGTTATGCTCTTTCTCAAGTATTGCATTGCACCAACCATGGGGACTATCTGGCAGCTGATTCTCAAATCAGAAATGGAAGTGTTGCTGCCAAGTGTTCTTCAGTCTGCAGTCACCTACAGTGGGAGTTTACTGAATAATTCAGAAAATTAGCCAGCTGTTGATCTTCTTAATAGGAATGAAAAGTCTTGCTTTATTTATAGAACTGAAAGCAACATATGTAAATGAAGTTCTCATTCATAACTCCAGTGATTTGCCTGCAAACAAACGTACTTTTGCTGAGCAGTGTGCATATTAAGCGAATATTAAGTTAGGTGAATTGCCTGAGACTAACGGCTTATGAGAAGAAGGTGAATCTTGTTTCTACAATTAAAGAAGCAGGATATAAAGTTGCAATGGATGAGCCAGGGGCATAAGGAATTGTGCTAGCTGGTTGACATCTGTCTTTTGAGCATGGAAAAGCACAAAAGACAAATATTTTGACTGAGCAATGCTGCTCATATTTCCTTTGTTCCCTAGCATTGTCTTGTTGAGGCCACCCAATGTTTTTATCTGCACACACAGCCTACAGATACCAGGCATCAGGGAGCCAAGGGGCACACAGAAGTAATTCTGAACATCTCGAAAATCTGATCTAAAAGGCAGAGTGCCCAGGGAGACTTGCAGTTAAAAGGGGATCAGAGGTGTTGTTGTCCGTGTTATGCAGTACAGAGCTTTGCAAATTTCCTCCCTTTGTGAAGCTATGAACTTTCTTCTCTTTGCAATGGAATTAATTGCAATTAATTAATATTTTATTTTTCCATATGGTTTTAGTTGGTATTGCACAGATTTGTCGATATTTTCTTTTACATTTTTTTCAATCTTTGCCCCACTCCCTCAAATATTTCTAATTATCTTTTCTAATTATTAAATTTAACCCACACGACAGCAATATTCATTGAAGACTACGCTGTCTTCCATTATTTGTAGGCCTGCTATAAAGGAAAACCGGGCTAGCTAAAACCTTAGGTTGGAATCAATCTTTAGATTACCTGCCACAGAGAGTAGAACTCTAATGCAGTGAAGGATCCATTTGGCTGGAGATTTTAACAGTCTTGGCTTTTAATTACCTTTTTTTTCAGTTCATCAAGGATGCAATCTGCAAGGAGAGAAATGCATAACATGTACTGATTTTTTTTTCTCGATAAACAAAAGAAAGGTCCTACAGAAACTGCAGTTCAGTGAGAGCTGAATTGGATTTAAAGTCATAGTTACCCTGACAACTTTTCTCCAGGTGCCATGTGTTGTCTTGTCTGCAGTATAAGAAACACCAGGCAATAGGTTAATAAGGCCAGTTTGCAGCACCTATTCATAGCTCATCAGTAGTTCATAACCTCCTGTAGCTAGCAGCACCTAGGTGTGTAACCTAGGTAAATAGAACATGTGAGCATGTAGAAAAAGAGATCAAAGGGATCAAAGAAGAACAGAAAAAATTATTTTGAAGTTATTGTCTTCAGTGGCTGCGTGACAGGATTGTCAGTTGTGGAGGAAAGTGAAGATTAAAAAGAGAACAATCAAGTTTAGGTTTGCCCAGGTTTAGTTTGAGTTAACTGCAGAGCAACTGTAATAGAAAACTAGAAGTGATGCAATAAACAAATGAAGAAAATGAAACAGCAACAAGGTGTTTGAGTAGAGTAAGCCAGCCAAAATGCTGCAGAGATAAGGAATTAGGGGATAAGTCCACGAGCGAAGAAGAGGAGAATATAAAAAGTGTGAAGGACAGAGGCACCGGAACAAACACTGCCCAGAAATGTGGCAATACCGTGAGGCAAGTATCAGAGGTGGGTGAGGTGGCAGCAGCAGCAGATGCCTACTCCAGGGGATGGAAAAGAGAAGCTGCTAACGGATGAGTGACTTCAGGGAGGCCTCAGGGGGACCAAGAGCACAGAAGTACTTGCCCAGGAGCCAGCAGAGGATCAGCCTATCTTCTTCAAACTTGGAAGGCAACACAGCAGGGCTGTTGGAAGGATTTGAGCAGCAGAACTGGAAGAGTCCCAGAGTTTCTGTAATGTCAGTTTTCTTACCTGCATAGATAGGCAATGCAAGGTCCAGAGTTACTACATCAAACTGATCGTTCTGCTTTTATGAGTGCATTTTAGGATTTAGCTGGAAATGCCTTTGTCTGAGAATGCTGCCATGCCGTCAGGAATGCTCTTAATTCTTTTCCCAGGTCACCTGCACCGTGGAGACCAGAGACAAAATCCACACGGCCCAGCTGAGGAACGCGCTCCTGGAACGCTACCCCACAGCCGTGTGGACAGAGCGGTGACGAGCAGCGCGCAGAGAGGGCCAAGGCCCTTGGACAAGTATTTGTGGAGAACTAATCTTGAGGCATTCAGAACAAATATTATCTTTCAAGGCGGAACAGTTAGCAAATAGTTTCAGGATATTTATTTCCTGCTCAAAATGTAGTGAATGTCCTTGGAAATAAAGTTAAACGCAGAAATTTAGCTTAGCTGAGAGAAACTTCGCAGTCTCTGTTGGTGTTGGAATTCTCAGCTGGCTCACTGATTTTTGACTAGTATGTAGAATCCAAATACATCCAATGAGTAAACAGGGAGAAGGCATTTTTCTTGGCATCTGAATGTAGACCCCTTGAATGTCTTTTGATTTTGATGCCCTTAGTTAAAGTGATGCAACTCCTTCTGCTGATTTGTTGTTGTTGTTTTTTCCATATTACCAGTGTAGTCATTTTCCATTTCCAGGCCAGAAGCAGTTCTTCATTTGCTGAATCTGCTTCAGGAGAGATGCATGTGTGGGGGGGTGTGAATGCATTTCTGTTTGCATAAGAACTTGGCTATCATGAGAAAAAATGTGCTAATAAAATGCAATATAAAGAAACCCTAGGAAGATAAAAGCCAATATTGTATTTTTTTCCATATTTATAAAGTAAGGTTCCAGAACATGTTGCAAGAATATTAAAAAAAAAAAAAAAAAAAAGTTCTGCATATAATTAGACCTCATATGCAGAATGCAAATGTAATTCTTGCCCCTGCTTTTGGAGACATAGTGTAAAAACTAGCTTATAAAATGGCTATGTTCTGTTATGAAAAGGGGTCTGTCCAACCATTTCAGTTTTCTAATTAGAATTCCACTGATCATCTTAGTCTGCCTAAAACAGACTCGATCCTTCTCACCAGACAGATTAAATACAATGTTAAGAGTGAAATATATTTAAAGACAACGCTTTACTAAGCAAAGGCAGCTCAGGGAGAAGAGGAAGCCCCAGTCTTAGGCAAATGGCTAATGCAATTAAGAAAGAACGCATTGACCTGAATACCATTCTCATCGCTAGAGACGGAGAGCTACTAATAAGGTAACATAGTGGGGTGGCCAGAGATGTAAGAGATGTAAGAGAAATTCAGGCCCGCATCTGTGTGTGTGTGCAACAGGCACCTTTCCAGCCTATAACTGTGCCTATGAGGGGGGATGATGAGGGCAGCATCCTGGCTGTCTCTGTGGTGTTTTTGCTAAGAAATAACAGGCTACTTGTTCTTTTTTATTGTGGCTCGTAAAGGAGCAGGAGTGGAGGAGAAACTCTCACAAATTGTGGATAAATAACAGAATTCCACTGGTTTGGTATATTTTTGGAAGGGTCATGTTGGCTTACACATGAAACAATAAAATTATTGATACCCCAATGGTTAATTTCTTTGCCTTCTTGCCAGATATGAGTACAGGGCTTGGCCACTGGAACGTGTCCTGTAAATCACATCCTGTTTTTCAGTCACAAAATTTTATAAATTTGTATAGAAACACACGATGACAGAATACACATTGTGTACTTTTTGCCTCCATTGAAACAGGTGATGAACCACATCATCAAAGAGCAGATTTGGGGATGTACAAACACCAGAAACAAGGGTCTAAGTAGCCTCTCATCTCTTTTGGCAAACCTCTCAGGAAATTTCAAGGATGAGAAGAAAATCAGGCTTTATAACCAAAATTTTCAGTAGTGGCCAACAGCTTTTACTGTCTGAATTCTTGGTTTATCTTTATGCATCATCCTGGATTTTATTTTTCTAGAAACTCAGAGCATTAGTGATTTCATTTCTAATCAGAGGTAACTGCATTTATCAGGCCCTCGTGTAACTGGGATGAAAGAGGTAACAGATTGACCAACCAAAAATCACTGCACTAAGAATCACTGTATGATCTTGAAAACTTGCTTTGGGGAAAAAAATAAAAAATAAAATTGAAATCAATGTCTAGAAGTTATTTCATATGTCACAGATGACACATGCAGTTTGGGTTTATTTTTACTGGGTTAAGCATGAACAAAAATTGTAAAATATTCTTCAGTGGCAAACTCCTTAAACGTTAAAGTAATGATACCAGAAGCGATCGCCATTCTATACTGCTGTTGCAGGTCCATTTGCTTTAAAACTAAGATGAAAAAATTCCAAGGGGAAAAAAAAAAAAAAAAATTCAATGTATGTATGCAGTTGGAAAGAATATTGAAATATCTGTGATGCTAGGTTTTTGCATTATGAAATACAATAGCAGTAGCATTTCAAAGTTCTATTTATGTGCTTCATTTACAGAAGTATTTTTATGGAGTGTTCTTATGTACCTTGGAAAAAAAAAAACACACCTAATTATGTAAAAATATGCACAAGTTGTGAAATCAGCAAAATTTAAATCTAAGCATTGTGTTTATTTGAAAAATAATTAAAATAACACTATACCACCTCAGCAGTGAAAGGTTTGTCATCCTCTCATCACATGGTATTAATAGCAGCCTTGCATGAAGATTTGAGAGCTCCTTTTTTCCTTTCCCTGCTGTTGATGTTGACATGAAGTCCGCAGCACACAGGCAGGCTCAGAGTTGCTGGGGAGCTGAGCCTGGCTGGGCAGCGTTGTTGGGCAGGATGGTTCCTCCCGGTGTGGGTGAACTAAGGCAATGAGGTCTGATTTCTTAGGTGAATCAGGTTTTAGAGATACTCGTAATGAATATTGCAAACTTTGGGAAGCCAGGCCTTCAGGTTTAGGATGCAGCAGATTCCACCAGCTAGAATGCCTGTTCTTGTCTCCGATGGAAGGAAATGCCTTGACCCAGTTAATTCTGCGAGAGCTAAGCTTCTTAACTTCAGCAGCAGCTCTGTGAGCACAAGATTTGCCAGGGCCACAGCACATCTTCCAAGGACTGATACAAAGAAGGCATATCTTGTAATGGAAGTATTTCTTGCTGCAGTGATAGCTAATTCCTTCAGCCAGGGCCTGCTAGCTCTGCATAAACATCTAAAGTGCGCCCAGTACATTTTCCCATAGCATCAGAACAATTACCCCGTGGAGGTAAGATATCCTCACAAGTAGCCCCTGGACATTTAACTTACTTTAGCAAGATCTAGAAATGCGTGTTCCTCCTTCCCATTCCCAAATGCAGTAAGTGCATTTGACACACTCCATCAAACTTTCACTGGATCTGAAGATAGGCATGTGGTTTAGTGTTTTCCTTTCCTTATCACAAGACTCCGAGGTTGGGCTTTAATTACTGCTGGTCATGTATTTGTCAGCCTTGGATTCTTCTGTCACTTTCTTTGCTGTGTATTTAACTGTAAAAAGACATACATAGACTATTGAGGTTTGTAGAGTTTCTTCTATTGCAAACCTTTGCTTTCATGTGTTGTTATCTTTTTGGTATATCCTACTGGAGAGGGAGCCCTGCTGAAGGTCATGCCTTCCTGAGCTGATGAATTTCTCATTGTTCAAAAAATGCACTCTTTGTTTCTGTCATTGGTAAAGCTGCAGCAAAAAAAATTGTTGCCTGTGATTGGAAAGCATTCTAATAAAATATGAGTATCTTGAAGTAATTCAGTTTTGAGCATGCATAGCAACAAGGCCCACAAAACCTACCTCTCTCTACAGAAAGGCAAAGCTGGGCAAATCTTTAAGGGAGAGAGGTGAATCAACCACACCTGGGTCCATTCACAGAAAGGATATGGGGGGGGCTTGCCCTGCCCACAGGAAGGAAAGGGTATGTTGGTGATGTCTGAAAGCTCTTCTGGAAAAGCTCTTCTAGATACAGGTACTCTTATTTGTTGTTGGGTTGCTTTTTTTGTGTTTGTTTTTTAATTGCTATTGTGATTTTTTTTTTTTTATGCTTTATGCGTCTGAAACTTGTGCAGGAGAGTGTTAGTAGTTTTGTTTTCCTTGTGATGAGTCTGGAGTGCCTTCAGAAGGAGACTGTAACTGGTGTGGTTTCTGAAATGGGTAAGTTGGTGCCCCTGCTTGTTCCCTCAATGGGCACCTAAGAGGGTTTTCTTGAAGAGAAGTCTGGAAGAGCTCTGGTAAATGATACAACTGTATTCCTTGTATCTCTTGCATCCTTGTTTCCAGTCATCTATATGCTGCAGTTATACTTAATGTTGTAGGGGCCTTGCAAGGCTGTGTGTTCTGGTAGGGTAGCAGCTTGTGCCATGTTATTGCCTCTCCTTTGAAGAGCAACAGTAAGGGAAATGCTGAGGGTTTTTCTCCCCTTTCTTAAAACAAACTGTGGCAGTCTCTTAATCTGTTTGTGCAGGCACCAGCCTGAATAAACACTTCACTGACAAGATAAACTGAATGTGTAGGCTTATGGCCACATGCCAAAATTTTTTGTTAAGTCTTAAAATGAGTTGAGTCACGCACACATGGGGGGAAAAGAGCCCTCTAGAAAAATATCTGTGTTTTATATAGTGAGATATCTTGCTGGAAGGCATGGGGATTAAAGTTTCATTTCATAAAACTGTATTTCATAAATTTAAAAAAAAAAAAAAAGCAAAAGATGTTTTTTAAAACTGCATATCCTCATAAATAGTGAAGTGAGACTGATGGTTTCATTACTGAGTGCTCACTTAGAACTGTAATGTAATTAAGAAGTGCAAACGGATGTTCCTGTCTCACTATTAAAGCACAAGGCACACAGAAGGAACTTAAAACCTGAGTTCTCTCATTTATTTCTGCATTAGTTACTTCTTTCTTTGAGAAGGTCGTTTGTGTGGAAGCCTTACAATCAGTGAGCTTGCTGGAACTGTGTTCCTCTAAAATCTACTGGTCTCCTGTGGGGGTCTGCCATTCCTTCCCCTCCTACCCCAGAGCACACCACAGTGCCCACAAGCAGCAGGCTGTGAGACTTGAAAGACACTGACTGTAGCAGTCAAACTTGCTGTAGTCTGCAACGGGCCACTTCCCCAGTTTTAACTGGGCTGTGCTACCATTCAGGAGCCCAGCTACCCACTCCCAGGGCAAATTCCATGTGCTTAATGAACCAACGCCTGAGGGTTTCAAAAGGCTGGCCCAGCTGCCTCCCATTGTGTTTGGAAGAATCTAGGTCAGAAAGAAAGAGCAGCAAACAAAGACACTGTCACATATTTTCTTGGCACCTATATTATTAGCATAAAGCATGCATAGTTTTGCACATGAGCTTTCATAGCAAGAATTTTTTCTTATGGCTTCAGTTTGAAATGTATGGTTAAACTCCATTTATTTCAAACCATTACTGTGATCAGTTTTGTTGGCAGAAATATCCATCCTGAAAACATTTCATCATGTCAGCTTAGCCTTCTTGGTGGTTTACCTTCTTATTTAGTGGTGTTCTTTACTGTTAAAAGCCCTTTGGTAAGCTTGGTACGGTTTTCCTTTTGATAGGAAGTAACGTTTTGAAGCCTTACAGTGAAACTCCAACATATGCAAGTGTCCTCTTATGGAAGGCTGGGTGGGTGGGCATAGATGTGGCTGTCTAGACTTTGTGCTGCTGTAAGAAAATAAGGATACATTTCAGCTGCTTTCCCCATTAGTTGTAGAGCAGGTATTTTGATTGCAGTGGGAAAAAAAGATGACTAAGAGCAACACTTTATCAGGACAGCCTACAGAAATGCTTCTCCCTGGTCACCAGCTGATGCTAAAATTTGTTCTAGCTCGGAAATAGTCAATTGATAACTGCTGCAGTTAAAAGCTATCTTTTTTTATAGCTTCTTTGTACTGCATTGAGAAAGCTTTTACTACTGCCTCTATAAAGGGAAACCCTTCTAACTGAGTGGAGCCTGAGCAAGCTGCCAACTACTCAAAGCTGTCATCTCCTGCCATTCCAGAACCCACCTGAAAGGAACTGGAAGCTGTGATGGTTGGCACTGCAAGTGCTTGCTCTGCAGGCTGCTGCTGAGAAGGGAAGGTAGCAGAGTAGTTCTGACTTCAATTTACAGCTTTACTGATGAAAAATTAATAATGCGAAACAAAAAGACATAATTGCCTGTTTAGAAGCAAAAATAGCACCTTTCTGATGTCCTCAATTAGCCTTGATGTTACTGTTGTAACTCTTCCTCTGTACAGAACAGTATCATGAAAATGTTGAACAAAAGCTATCCCTTTTATACATTCCCATCCCCAACCATCCCCAAGTGCTCATCAAGCATTCAACAAGAATTCTTCTTGAAACACACAGTATTATACCTCCATGTGTTCGGGAACCATGGAGATGTTTTTTTTTCCCCTGAGACAGGTCATATCAGTACCTCACCCTGACAAATTCTGGACTTCTGTGGGATTTACTCTGGAAAATGTACATCCAGCTAATGCTGTGTGTTCCAAGTATAAATATTGATATTAGTGTAAAGATGATGCCTAGTTATGTGAAATATATTTTATATAGACATTTATTTGCAAGATAAACTAAAAAAAAAAACAACAAGGTTTTTTTTCTTTAAATCTTTATTCAAAGATCACAGAGTAAAAGAAAAGGTTACACAGTAAGCCATAGCTCCTGTGGATTTACAACTACTAAACATGACTTTACTAAAATTCATGTTATCAAGTGGCTGTTCAAAAACTAGAGGAAAGAAAGAAACACCCCACTATTTAAAACTCTTCAGTTCTCCACGCTTTTAGTACCAGCTAAAATGCAAAATGTTCGTGTTCCTGTACTTAAAGAGACTTCTGTATCAGAAGTGCTACAGTAGTCTGTACATACTGCACAAGGTAAATGTTGACTTGTTACTGTCTCATGGAGCTTTTCTTTAGAGCAAAAGATGTCTTCTCATCCTTTTTTCCAAAACAGTCGCACCACAGGTGGTGTGGTAAAACCTCTCCCCACATCACAGTTAATATTTTAAATAGTAATTACTTGTAAAAGTGCTAAAACAAGAAAAGCTAATGCTAGTTAAAGAGGTGTAGAACACACAGTAAGATGGCAGGGCTCACTACACATACAGAAAGTACTCAGAGGGATGGTTAAGGTGGCTTTCCAACCAAAGACTTCAGTACATGAACATCTGGCAGACAGTGGTAGGTGTTTACTCACTATGGTTACTTTTCAGCTGCAAATCTATAAAATTTGACTGGAATTTGGAATGTTGATTTTTTTCTTGAATAATAAATTAGTTCTCAAAAAAGCTACCGGATTCTCTCTAGAAAAATATACACTATATAAACTTGAAGATGAAAATCTACATTCAAAAGATGAGGTCATGCTGCATGAAATTTAAGGCACATGTATTAAACCAAGTTAAAGTGCTTTATGTATTCCAGCTCATCTCTGCACCTCAACAAACAGACTTGGTCTTTTCAATGTGCCTGCAGCAATACAGTGGTCTGTCCTTTGTGGAAGAAAGTAAGTTGACAAAACAAAGTACAAAACCCTGGATCTAACAAAAAACAAAAAGCTAGTAAAAGGTCCTGAAGAGAAAATGTAGGAGAACTGGAATCCTACCAAAAAACAAGTGCAAGCTGCCTTTTGGCTGTAAATAACTGTTCCTGTTGTAGAATTAAAATCCACCCCACAAAGGGTCATTTATCAGCCAGTACTACCTGCTGTCGGGGACTGTTCTTGTCAATGACAATCAGTGTACACAATCTATGTCAAACACTGCAAAGGAGCAACCCTTGGCTTCTTGCGTAATGCAGAGGATTAAGCTTTGGCAGTGCCAAAACTGACAGGCTCAATTTCTACTGAACTATCCAGAGGGCCCTGTTAATTATAGCTGTTTCTTCTTTAGTAAGAGAGAGTTACTTTGGTAGAAGGGCACTGCATCATGTAGCAGGAATGTACTTTAGCTAATTACAGCTTCTAAAGATGTACGTGAGGTTATTTCCTGAAAAATTAGGATGAAGAATGTGAGAAAAGACTTCTTTGACAGTCTTCTAGTAGTGCTTCTTGGCTGAAGGTTTGTAAGACACCAGAAGACCAAAGGAAGCATACCCGAAGAGAAGTGTCTGAATGAACCAATGAAACTGAACTGCTGGGTCAGTGATGCCTTTAGATCTGTAACAAAAACATAAAATGTATTAAAAAGCTGTCTTGCAGGCTATACTGTGGTAATTAAAAAGGGTTAAACACATCAGACTTGATTAGAACATTTGGTCTTAAATTTGAATTTACTGAGACTTATTTCCTGAAGGACAATGCTACCTGAACACACTAGTTCTTGTGTTTTTGGTTGATTTTAAGCTATCTACAGAATCAACATTCTTCTAGAGACTTTCTGCATACCATTTCCTCAGTAATATTATAATCTGCAACTTCAGTCTGTGCTATTTGAAATGAGTTATTCTAGCAGACAAGTTGACATACTTCAAGGAATCAAGAAATTAGGCAAGGTTCATACTAATCTACCTTTGCTCTTTACAAAGAGCCTTTTGCTCTTTACCCTTGCTCTTTAGTCCCTGTGTAACTTCCTGCTGACTACAGTCACCGAAGGCAGTCTGTGTTCTAGCAGGGCCAAGTGTCCTGACCATTGCTCAGGTGTCACTGTGCAATGCAGGACAGCAGAGCCCTGTTGCCTGTATTTGTGGCTAGAGAAAGACAGGGGGCTCAGGACACCTGACCTGATCAGTGTCAGTCAGTTTTAAATTGGCATATCTGAGGTTTTTCTGCATGTTACAGATAAAGGCCCGGTAATGCTATACAGAAGCTGTTGGTAAGCTGACTTGTGCTCCAGTAAAGACATTAAGGATTTGAAGCAGTAATTACTTGAGCCCACAGTACCAATATTGTCACAGTTTTTATCCCTTAAAAATTGGATCACGTTCACCTTCCTGAAGATAACTGTCTTTTTCAACAATGTCACACTTTCTTACACTGTACTGTGGGGAAATTACTGGATTTTCACATCAGTTATTTTGTCTTTCATGTTTATACTTATCTCACACTGCCAGCAAAGAATTACATCAAGCACACGCATACTTCTATTGATTTTTAGAAGGGAGCTCCCTCTACTGACCTTTGCTGGAACAAGTTCAGCTGTTGTGTCTCTACGGACAAAATGACTAAGTACTGGTTAACATGACATTTCTTCATCTTTTTTTTCTTACCAGCTGTAGAAAAACTTCTAGCTGCGGTGTTTACAAATGAGTGCATAAACTGACAAACTAGGTCTTACGAATTTTACTTGCTTATATATAAGCAAGCTTACTTGAAGAGACTATGCAGAAAGACAGGCCACAAGCCAATGGAAGTACCACTGCTAATCAACAAACCTGAACCCACTTTCTTTCCAGTTCTTCATCATACCTCCTCTGTGATGTTCATATGTAGATATCACTATCTTTTTTTCATCAGCAAATAGTGTTTGGTGATAATTGGAAAGTGTAACCATTTAGTAATCTCCAGAAATATGACTGAAGATGACTGGCATGCAATCCCTGTTCTCTTTCTTATGGTCTTCAACATTAATCTGTAGAAACTTCATTACTTATTTACAGAACATCCATTGATATCATAAACGGCAATGAAAGTCCCTCACACTTAGTATCGCCTTATGCCCATGTACCTAAAAGCTGTCTGCAGAATCAGCGTTAAAGCTTTAAGCTAAAGCTGTAAGTTAAAACTGGAGTTGGGTAAATAGTTAACTACTAGCTACCATTCTGAAGGCAGAAAATGTTCTTGAGAATCACCTCAAACAGCTTTCAGTGGAACAAAATCCCTGTGCTGCCTCAAGAAGCTTGTGACAGAGCCTTAAATAAATGAAGTGGAAAAACATCTAGCTTTCACAATGGCAAATTGACTTGACATCTACTCTGTGGAGTCACAAGAATCAAAAAGAAATATCAGCATGAAAACTAATAACTGCATTCTTCTCAATTATTACAAGCAAAACTCAAACGAATAGAAGGATTTCTAATTATTTGTTATGCTAATGTAAGACTTAGTTGGCATTAGAGTCAGACTAGTCTGAATTTTCTTCCACAAACCTGCATATATAATTAGATTTTAAGTAATCCCAGACAGACACATCCAACTGTATTTTCACAATACAGATGCAATCCATTTAGGCAGGTAACAAGCAGCCTCAAAATTCTGATGAGGTAAGACCTGATTAAATTTAAACACCTATCTGTTTTTCCCACTGCTATCTGAAGTGCTGTGTTACCCAGCATCTGAATCAATAACGAAGGATAAGGACCTATGCCTGTCTATTACGCAAAGATTTTTTTTTTTCAAAAAACAGTTGCGCAGAACGGTGAGTTCAGAGGTAGACAGACAAGCTTTGGCAGACCTTGCTGCTGCCAGTGCTCCGAGGTGCTATCCCCTTTTTTTTGCTATCCAGTACAGAAATAACCTCTTGTACCCTCAGAACTAATACAGTTGCTGACAACCACTGAAATCAGTTTTCAACTTATGTCACTTCTACCAGAAATCCTTTCTAGCGCGTTTAAGATAAGAGGGGGGCCAACTTACTGGCATAACTTTATACCGTAGAAGGCTTCTACTATGTGAATCAACCAGGACACGTAGAACCTAGTTGAAAGAAAACATGTTTTAGTTTGCTTGATAATTAAGGGGAAGACTGCTGTATCCAAGTTTCATTATGCAAAGAATGTCAAACTGTAAGCACAGAAGTGATACTACATTTTAAACGAGAAAATGAGGTATTTCTTATCTTGGGGAGGGGAAAAAAGTATACTCTTAAAAGAACGTAAAGTCTTCTGAGAAAGTTGAACTGAAACTCATACAGTATCTGCCATGTCAAGTATCTGCTGCATGTTTCTAAAATTTTCAGCACTTAAAAATTAAGCCATGTGCTTACTGAAGGCAGCGAGTTCATCTTTGCTCAGTCTGCAAAACCTATCCTTTTACTTAAACCAATTCAGTACATTCCTAAAGCATAGGATGCTTTGAGCAAAGACGAACGCTATCTTCTACACGCATGGTAAAATAAAGAAGGCAGTCCGAGGATCTTTACAGGAAGTTAGCAAGTGACAGACCTGACTACATGAAAGTGTTTTCCAGCTCTTTTGTTGATTAAAAAAAAAATACAAAAAAGCATGTTTTGTAACCCAGCAAAGCTTAGCGCTATGCAGTTTCTTCAGAATATTTCTCATGTGGACATAACTTAGCAGCATGGTGGAAAATGTTCTTTAATTGAGCTGGAGAAAGACTTGCTAAGAGAGCATTAGACTACTTGTGTAACAGCCTGGCAGAATAACCACTTTTAGGAGACAGTACAAATATAAGTTCATACATGGACTGATAACCATCTCCAAAAGCATTATCTTCATTTCTTTCCTTCCTCACTATAACTGCACAGATGCTAAATTCTAAGTCGAGCTTTTAAGCTTTCAAACTGGTCTTAGCCCGTCTGTCTGCCACATACTTATCACCCCGCACCCTTAGCAACAATGAGCTTGAAGGCAGAGCTCTTTAAGTGTAATTAACAACTGTGTTACAGAAAAGCTTGTTAGCAGAGTGTGAGAGACCCAAGAGAGATGCAAAATAATCGTACAGCCAAATGCAACTTACCCGTAGCACACCCATTTGTGGTAGTTTTCCACTAAATAACGAAGAAAGTTACCAAATAGTCCCAGGTAACTATAAGGTATAGTGGAAGGTGAAAGTGTCACCCACTTGGAAAAGAAAATACATAAATACATTATTAACAACAATTCACCCTTCGAGTTAGCTGTCGTGTCCCTCCCTCCCCGCTGGGCGCTGATCACCGCTGAGAGCTCACCTACGCGCAGGGCTCCTCCGCCCGGTCCAACCCCTGCTCCCTAACGAGACCGCCGGCTCTCCAAGGCACCCTCACGGAGGGGCCCCAAGCCCATGGACTCCCCGCTCCCTGACGCGCCAGGCGCCACGCTGTCCCCTCACGGGTGCCCTTCTCCTCCCGCCCCGCTTCTCCCACGCACAGAGCCGGGCAACCCGGCGGGAGGGCCCCAGGCCCCGCGCATCCCTCTCGCGGCCGGTCCGAGGGGCAGCGACGGGGGTGCCGCCCGCCCCGCGTCCCTTACGCCCAGCAGGATCATG
>VXAV01004184.1:738507-748919 GCA_013399715.1 Alectura lathami
AGGGCCGGGGGCGGTGGCGCCGGGGGGCCCGGGTCGCTTGCCCCCGTGGGTGACCGCCCAGCAGCAGTTGTCGCTGCCGGTCGTGGTCGGGGCTCCCCGGCTGCGGCATGGTGCTCTGCCGCCCCAGAGGGGCCCAGCCGAGCAGGGACCCCTGTCAGGGGTTGTCACCCTCCTGAGACGTGGTGGAGAGAAGCTGGAAGGGTCTGAGTTCCCGTCTTATGTGCTCATGAGATTTCAGTAGGTTTTATATCCGGGCCCTATGCTACATCAGTCGTCTGAATGACTCCTGTGTGGCATTTTCCACGCCGTGGCCTCTTGGGGCATTGGCAGGGTGCTGAGCTGTGCCCATGGGAGCCTCTGGGGCCTTGGGAAGGGTGCCCACAGGCAGCGCAGGGGTCACCTGCGCTCACCCGGCACTCTGCCACCTCGGCCTGACGTCAGTGGCAGGACGGGCAGCGAGAGGTGGTGGCTGCAGCTTGGTGCCTGAATGCAGCTGCTGTTTTCAGCATGTCTGGATGACCTCCCTGTAACGCTGTTGTCTTCGGCAGCTCGTTCAGCACGGCCTGACGTTTTCCAGCATGAGCGCTGCGTTGCAGGAAGGGTTCGCTGCAGCGGGGCAGAGCCTGTGCCTGCGGCAATTTTGCTCAAGGCCATGCACCAAAATCTAAGTGCAGAGCGACGCAAGGTTTATCTCAATGTCAACAGCAGCAGCCACGCTTTTAAAGTGAGGGGTGCAACAGCGCAGTTCCAAGCAAACTGCTCTGTGGAGCGATCGATGGGCTTTGCTGCTCGTAGGCAGGGAGCTGCGGGAGGGGGCAGAGAGTGCGCGGGTGCTGGCATGCCCACGGCCCCTTGAATGTATGCCTTCATGTGTAGGTGTCTTTCCAGTTTCAGCACTGGTAGTGTTATTTGTCAGTGAGTTGCATTTATTGGCAAACATCATCTGAATTAAAAAATACAGATGCCAAACAGTACTTTGTGAAGTGTCAAAAAAATGCTGAACCAATTCAATTTTGCCGAAGTTCAAGAAAATAAAACTATTTCTCCATCCTTTACTTCACCAACCTTACCCTCTGAGAGTACTACTGTCTCCTGCTCCTCTAACCTGTGTCACGCAGTGACGGAGTAAAGATCTGGGCAGCTCCCAACAGTATGCTGCACACCGAAACGTCACCCGGGCTTAGCGCAGGCAGGCAGCTCTGCCAGCTCCGGCCATGCCAGTAGCTATGTTTAGATGTACGCTTTGGAACACGTGTCTCCATGTGACAGGATCTAAACAACTTTGTGTTCTTCCTGAGGCCTTTCCTGTGCCGGAGCACATGCAGGTTTCGGTAGCTAATAATCAGCATAGCTGCCATCCCGATGACAGGGCTCTGCAGGCATCTGGAGGTGAGCTGAGCTACCTTTACCCTGCTTCAAGCTACGCAGATTTCTCATTGAGCCTATTTTTATAGTAGTCAAGGCCGTAGAAAACAGAGGGAAAGTGTCATCTTAAAAACAAGTTAGGACAAAAGAAAAAGTGTGCTCCCTCATAACTGCATACAAACGTTTTTCTTTAACTTGCATCAGCAGGAATGGTTGCTAACAGAACAGTAACATAAAAACAAGGCATGTGTGATCATCCTACAGATCTCAAACATACTACTTTTAAAAAGAAGTTGTTGTGGGCTCGTTTTATTCTTTTTCCCCCACTGAAATTGTGTCCGTAGGGCCCTGAGGTCTCCGCGGTGGCTGGGTACGTAGCTGAGGTGGGTTAGTCCTGCTGACAACAACACAATGGAGCAGCGCATTCTTTCTGCCTAATCCCTGAGACGTATCTGGCTCATTTCACACACTGTTTATAGCAGCATATCACTCTCTTAGGTTTTCAAATACTAAAGTTTTGGTTGTATGTAATACTGGAGAGGACTTGTTCCCCCTTCAGTTTAGAAACATTCGCTATCTCTAACTTAGAGATATTGACTATCTCACTTTCATCGGGAAGTACAAAGGGTATTTGCCGGGTAGTCTGCCTCTTTTGTTTTGTGTTCTTGGTAGATGCCGGAGGAGACTAGATAGAGACATGTTGGCTCTTCTGTGTCTGTTAAAATTCTTAAAAAAAAAAAAAAAGTAAAGAAAAAAGAAAGAAAAAAAAAGAGGTGGGGGGTGGGGGGGTGGTTACTCTAATCCAGACCAACCTTCCTTGCGTGAGTCATTCTCCTGGAGTCAGTGATGTGCCCGTAAACAGCCACCTTCTGTATGAGCAAGGATTACAGGATTGGGCTCCTTTTAGGAAGTTACTTGGAAATGAGCCACAGCCAACTTTAACTGGATTTGAAGCTCATATAAAAGAGCTGAGATGCTGTCAGTGAAAGGAGATGGAATTATTAATAGAAGATTTTTAAATCTGGGCTAAATGCACAGTGCTGTGATGAAACTACTGGAAGCAACGTCTGATTGCTAATTTAACTAGTGAACATACAACTTTTTTCTTCTGTCATTTTTAATTTTTAGTGGAGAGCTGAACTTTATTTCACTTTACTCTTTGAGCTCTAAGACTAGAGATGTTAAGGAAAAGTACTGCCTTTAAAAATACTGTATGTTGCCATTTGACAAGCCTCACAGTTTCACAGGTAATGGACAAGATTTTTGCCAGATTCACGTACTTACAAAGAATTTTTAAAGAGTAATGAGAAGGGCATAGGGGGAAACAACGGGGTGTAGTGATTCTGCTTGTTGTAATGAATGTCCCTCGTGTCTTGGAAGTAAATAGATCTCTGCACATCTCTCTGATGTATCCCTCTCATAGGTAAATGGATTCTGTGTGTGCTTGATAAAACTAGATCTGTTACATTTTGAATATAATCAGGAGCATAATGCAAGTCTTGGAAATTGCTGGCTGTAAAGGCCCCAGCCGACTTCTTCAGTCTTTGCAAAGGTTGAGAACTAAGTATTACCTTTAAGCTATAAAGGCTTGAATTTCTTAAAAATTTTACTACAAAATCAGTTTGTGCACTTTAGAGATCAATTTATGCTGAGCTCTGTGTGCCTACCCCTTCACTTTCAGTGTGCTTTCTGTTATTAAAAAGGAACAGACTTCGTTATCATGACGCATTCCAGCCAATGCTGCATTAATAAGCCCTTCTTAATAGACAACCAAAGCTCACCAGTTTGAAGTCCAGGCTGCAAAAATAGCTTCAGTTTTGAACACAGGTGTGCATATTACAGACCTGTAGTTGGCTTTACTGGTGTCTGCTGGAAGTCAGTACTTTAGTACTACTGAAATATTTTGGTAATGCTTCTGATGGATTTCTTTCACTGTCTGTTGTAGCTTTAAAATGTGGAACAGTAACAAGTGACATCCACTTGAAATCTCAGCTTATAAGGCTTGAATGCATGTAACAAGTATTGGGTGGGATTCTTTTAGGTTGGATTTATGCTGAAATATTTCACAGGAATTTTTAAAGGAATGTGAACAAAAGAGTATTTTATGTCATTTGGGGAAACTAATAATTCTGAACCTAGGACTGCTAGGACAAATGACACATGACCAGGCAGCCTTCTTCATCTGGGTTATGTTGGAAAACCACGAGCAGTTTAAGCAATTCAAGAAGAGGGCTGTGACCAGCATCCTGCGGCCTTATACACTGAGTGGTTAAAACAGGCCACAGCAGTAAGTCTCCAACAAGCCATCAGCATTTTGGTGTCTTGTTCTGTCCCTTAACCACCCGATGACAGTGCTCGGATATTTTAATACATACTATTTGGTTTCTAATATCAGTTCTTGTTCCTTTCAGGAGGAATTCCTAACTTTTTTATTTCTGCTTCCTTCTTTGAAAGCCACAGCCTTAGGTTACTGAGTTCGTCACGTGCACGGTACTAAATGTGGCTGTGCAGTGTTGGGAAGAGGAAAGGTTTCCTATTAGCACACTACTCTTGAAGGTCTGTTGGGACCAGCTAATGCATTTGTAATGTGTTTCTCAGTTAATGAAAACATCATGTCAATTGACACAGTTTTCTAGCCCCAAATATTTCTATAATTTTTTTTTTTTTTTTTTGTCTTCCTATGGGCCTGAAATAAAAATCTTGTGAGGGAAAAACTGGCTGCAGTACAAAGCGCCAGTACAGATCGAGCAGAGAACTGGGATTACCAGCAGATAGGCGAGGCGGGTGGGAAGCACACTTCAGGACATGCACATGGGTGGGGATGCTGTTTGGGAGACAAGGAGGAATAGGGCTGACAAGGGATCTTAGACCGATAGTCCTTTGAACAGGGAGGAGAAGACTCCAGACAACTTGTCTCCAGTCCCAGCAGACAGCCTGAAGGCCACATTCGCTCGTCTTTAGGTGACTAGTTGTCGTAATCAAGTTTGGCAGACTATGATGTTGTGACCTGTAGTATTTCTGTAGTATCACATGGGTGTGCTTGTATTCTGCCAACACATGCACACACAAAAAGATACAGTCCCTGTCCCAGAACGTCTGCAGTGCAGAGGTCTGACCCCCAAAGGTGCTAAGAGCCCACAAGTGTTTCTGGAGCTGATCGGTCTCAGGGCATCTGCCAGTTACACAGATAGCGCGGGTGAGGAGGCTGCCGGAGCCTCTCTTACAAAGGGGAGGGAGACAGGGAAGGAGACAGTAGGGAGTCTGAGGGAAAAGATTACAATAAAGTAATGCAGACTGTGAACCTGACCCTGCTGGGTGTAAATGCTGCTGCAGTTAAATGACATATTACCTGTCTGGGTGGTGCTGGGGCAAGTGAGGGCCTGCCAGACTGAACTGCGCTTGGTGATGCTCCGGAGGCCCAGTTCAGATTTGGGAGGATATTTTGCACACAGCTTTTTTAGTGTTTCTTGAGGCAGGATTTTAGAGAACATACCTGCAACTGCAGAGGCTACTGTGAGGCTTTTCTACTCAGCGTTCAAAGGGGTGTGAGAACTGCAATGATCCATGCATTGAGCTGCATTTAAGTAACAGAGTCTGCATATGGTTCGTCTGCAGTTTTAACTGGGGTCTTGTTTCCTTTAGAAATGAAGGCATGAATCCCCTCTTTGAAAGGGATGACAATTTCAGCGTTGTCACAGGACTCAAAAACTCAACAGCAGGCAGCACAGTGACAGCACAACTAAGGAACAAGTTTCAGGTTCAGACAAGAGATGATTATTGCAACTCAGAAATGAGATCTTGGAGTTCAGCAGATGCAGTTCTATGAGAATGCCAGCTCGGTGATTGTCCAAAGAACCAAAACAAGTTTTAGGACTTACTAGTTATTAGGAAAGCAGTGGAGAAAAATATCAATTGAATCACAATAATGCTTAAAGCACCAAAATTTATCTGCATTGTAAACACTGGAAGTCATTCTGTCCTTCCTGTCTCTGGAAGGATGCAGCAGCACTGGAAAAAAGTTCTGAAAAGGGCAATGTGAATTATCAGAGGCATGGGGCACAGGGTGAGTAATTATGGATCAGCTGCAGTGAGGGAGGTGGGATTCTTCAGTCTGGAAAAGAGGTTGCTGAAGGGAGAAAGTGACGGGGGCTGATGAAATACTGGGCAGCGTGAACCACTGGAACCAGCTTTCCAAGGGCTCTCCAAGTTCTTGTATGGGAGGCACTAAGCCCCAGATGATTCTAGCGGTAACACGTTGAGAACAAGTGTTATATCATTCCAACATGTAACCAAGCTGTGGAAGTCTTAGTCAGAGGATGCTTCAGATCCTGAAACTTTACATAGATTCGAAAAAGGACTGTGTAAATTCACAGAATGGAAGCATATTGTGTTTTGTGTATGCTTAGAAACTCTAATCCACCTTAGGAAGTCTCCAAGCTGAAGATGACCAAGTATTAGGTACCACTGTGTAGGTGGCCGGGCTGGGTACGTGTACCTACGACCCCTAGGCAGGTATCCATTTCTGGCTGTTGCCGAAGGGTTAAATATCAGGCTGGACATGCATTTGGTCTTAGTGAGTATGGCGCTCTCTGAAGGGTTATCCCAGATTTCAGATACTTACAGTCCATGCTGTGAATTATTTTAAGGGTTAAATATAAGAGAAACTTAAGTGTGAGATTATTCACAAGTTGTGAAGCTGGCCTAATACTTTTTTCATCTTTAAATCTCTCAGTTACAATGGGAACTGTGTCAGAGAAAGACTGGTATGCCCTAACACTTTGTGTTGTTTGCAGCAATATTGTTTTCCTCCGCTTGCTGTTAGAAACAACATTCATGTCAGGTGGGAAGAGAGGCCAGAACAACGCTTCTTATGGTCTGGCATAAGGAAGACGTTTGCTACAGGGAAGAGCTCAGTGGTGCAGGTGACAGCTCCCAAGAGCTGGTTCTGAACTGTGGAACGAATGCTCTTGCAAAGGAAGCATTATCATAGATTTCACCTCTTTTTGTTCGAGGTGCAAAACGTGTCTCCATCCTACTTGCCTTGGCACATTTATGGAAGGGCACATGACTGGCCATGGCATATTTTCAAACCAAGAGATGCCACCGTAAGTGCCCCATACCTTGCAAAGTAGGCAAAAGCGGAAGCATCACCTGCCTGCTCGTGTTTTTTGGGGCCTCCTGGGCACATTTGACTATTGCACCCGGGGAAATATTTGTAGCAGAAGATACACATTGTTCTGCTGAATTCCACGGTGTTACATCTGAACATGAAATCTCTGCTGTTCTCCAGGGTTGTTTAGTAGTGTTTTTTTTTTTTTCAGTGATGTAAGGGCTGTCTTTTACTGCCAAACCCATAATTAAAGCACTGTTGACTGGTAAGTAATGGGCTGCAAAAGGTGTACCACAAGATAATTAAAGATGCACTCTAGATAAGAGGGGCACGAACATCCTTTTTATGAGGTGTTAATGTCCGAGGACCAACTAGTGAAATTGATCTTGCCTCCTTCAGGATGAAAGTTCTTCTTAAACATCAATAGCATTGTACTGCCCTGGAAAATGTTTGATGTAGGGATTTCTAGAGGTCTGCTTGCCCACAGACTCCCCAGGCAGGCGCCTGCCTGGTGGCAGAGCCATGCTGCACTGGGTAGTTTGGCATCCCATTCCTGGCAGCACGATTCTCTGCTAATTCTTGTCCTAATGCTGGGGCTGCTCTGGATGGAGAGAGGCATGATGCCCTGGTCTGGACAGATTTAGGATAGATGTAAACCTTTTTCAGAGCCATTTCAAATACCAGGGATTTTGGTGGGAGCCTGAAGACAGCCTATGATCTGAAGAGGTGCTGGTTTTGTTAAGCATACTGCTTTCGATATTCCTGCTACTTTCTCCACACTTGTCCCATTCCCCTTTTCACTGCTGTTGACTTTTTTATATGTATATATATATATATAGTGCTTTGTGAAATAAATAAAAACTACACCAAAAAAATAAAAAAATAAAAAAGAGAGAGAGAGAAAATACTATTTCCCCTGGTATGGTTTAGAGAAGAGATGAAGAGGATCACAGTTGCTTTGATTATGTTTGACATGCAACAGCCAAGGGAACATTGTCAGCAAGGGCTGGTCAGTGCCTGGACCGAGGTGTGGCCAAGCCATGGCTGTAGCAGAAGTTAGCTCTTACATTAGGCCGAGTCCATATGTCTCAGAGGAAGAGGGGGAAGAGCAGGGGGAGACAAAGATTGCCATCTTGCTTCCTGGAATCTCACTTAAAAACAAACTCACAATCTAAGTCCCTATCAATTAGCATTGCAAAGAAAATCTCTCAAAATGAAGGGTGTAAAGAGGCTGCCTGGCAGAGCGCCTGAAACAAAAACTCCTGGAAGTGTGAACTGCTCTCTCCATAGCCAGAGGATGTTAACAAAAGCCTGTCTCTTTGACCCAGCCAGCAGTGAGGGACACTCGCTATTAGCAAGCAGTGCAAGTCGCTGCAAGCCCCAGAGGTTCTCCTCAGCTGACTCCTCCTTATCTCTTCTGTGCTGGCCGTGTCTGTAAGGCCTGTATGTGCGCTGGGGGGGTGCTCCCCTCTCCTTCTGAGCCCAGTATTGCAGGCTGCCTGCAGGGTCAGCTTTGTGTCGCAGTTATTCCCATGAGATGATGTTTTCAGATTTTTGTTCTGCCATGAAAATTGGAAAGCTAGAAGGGGAAAATAACACTTTTTTTTTTTTTTTTTTTTCCCCTAGCCTTCCCCAGGGTATCACTTTCACTGTGGCCAGACTGAATGAGTTAGCTTTCTTTGTATCCTGCAAATGAGAGGTTTCCCAGACCCACTTCACTGTGCATTCCATGGACAGATGTACTGGAAATGCAGAGGGATGGAAAGGTCATGTGCAATTCTGTGGGCCAGTTTACATCAGGGCTCCCCATCTCTTTTTCTCTCTGCACATCCCCATCCCATGCTGGTGCCTGAATTAAGCTGACCAAGAACTAACCTGGCCAAAAAAAGCATCAGTTTTTGGATGGAGTAGCTCTGTGCATTGGGTCATTTCCTAGTCAAATGTGGACTGGATCTGGCACATACAGGACTGTATGCAAAGCCATATGGGGGCTTAAATGCAAGTGGAATTGCATCCTGCGTGATGAGGACAAGGAGTAGCTAAAGCTGGATTTGCTGTGGAGAAGATCGTCCACAAAACTATGCCATCAAGCTCTGTGAATTTGCTTATTGTGTCTGAACCTTAAACTATTCTTCTCTACATATGTATCTGAGCATTATAAGCGAACTAAAACTGAAAGCTTAGCAGCACACCTTGACTGTACCTAGATCTGGTGAAACATTTGCCAGCTGCCGCTCCCACATGAAAATTCTTGGATATATACAAAATGTATTGCTTAAAAGGAAAGGAAGATCTCTGAACCATCCTGGAAATCTGAGGGAGAAAAGAATTCTTGTGCAATGAATCTGTACTGTGATAGTCTGGGCTTCCAAGAATGATACAGTAGAAGAATGGGATGGGGTAGTGAGGAACTGTTTCCAGCTGTTGCTTCCAGATGTTCCGGACTACACACTGCTGTCATCCCTCTGAAATTCTCACTGCCATGGTATATACACTTCTACTAGAAAGTGTTATTTAAATTGAAATGCTTTTAAGTTTAGATATATATTATTGCAAGGCAGTTTCTGACAGCATTTACCTTGCCTTATGGACAGAATTGCTAAAAAATAATAATAATAATAATAAAAAAAAGCATCTGGAGTACCAGACTCATGGGGGCTGACAGTCATCTCTGTCTGGGATGGCATTCATTTTTGTTGTGAATTACTGTGGTGGTGTGTGTAACATTAAAACCCTTGTCCAGCTCAACCTGTAGGTGGCTTCTTTGTTCACAGATGTCCCTGTAGAAGGCAGATATGTAACAGGTTGCAGACTTTGTTCTTGTACCCTCGAACTTCACAGCAAGCTGGAGCAGGTTCCAAGGCTGAATATGACTGGGCACATGCTGAGACAAAAACACATGAAGGAATGATGCTGTTGTTCTTGAACACCTTCAGTGATAGCCCTTAATGGCCTCATTTGACAAATTATTACATTAACTAATTGATTTGTTGCCCTACTAATCCTGTTTTAACATCTAATCCCTTTTGGCATTGCAGCTGTTGCTCCCTGTGAAAGTCCTTATGTCACTCCTGTCTCTCTAAAAAGTATTCCTGGTCTCTCTTTTGAATTAATACTTTTGAATTAATTGGTCGTGATCTCATCTTGGCCTGAAACACAGAGCTTGCTTGTTCTGTACATGACTTGGATGAGTAGAGCTGTCTGGAGGAGAAAAAGCCGCCCTAGGAAAGGGATAGGTTATGCTGAGGTCTTGAGCAGAAAGGTCTGAGGGGAACATCTCCCCCACGTTGCTGCAGAGCAGGCTGGAGGTGGCTTTGGTGTTTTGTGGTGGATTTTCATGCAGTGTCTAGCAAAGCCACCAGCATTTTGCTTACTCCAGTTAAGTCAATGAGAAGTCTCCCACTGACGGGAATAGGAGCAGAGCTGCGTAACTGAACAGGGACAACAAGGCCCTGTAACCTGGTTGGTAACAAGCAGAAAATGGAATGGTTTCCCTTCTGGAGAAGGGTGACGGGGCACCCATGTTCCTTAGCGAGGGAGGCATCTTGAGTGCTCAGGAGGGCCGTGGGTTTCCAGCCGCTGGTGCCGGCATGCTGGAGAGCACAGGCAGCCTTTTCAGAAGGCCAAGATGAAGTAAAAAGCCAGCCACATTAAATTATTGACCCTCCACTGGAATTACAAAAAAACTCTGGGTGTGTTTGTGGCGTCGGCGGGGGCTCGCTGTGAGACGCTTTGGCTCCTCCGGCGGGGCGAGACCTCCCCGTGTGTATTTTGGTGATGGGATGACAATGGAGGTGTGGGAGACAGCTCTGAGTCACCCGGCCCTATCGGCGGGGCAGGCCCGGGCGGGTGGGGGTCGCCGAGCGCCGGGCGGAGGGCTCATAAGGCGGGGAGCGGCCCCGGCTCCCTCAGAGCTCGGCCCGCATGGAGCCCGCCA